>JAHHFK020004506.1:0-77857 GCA_024533555.2 Aedes koreicus
AGTGCTTTGATCGTATAAGGATCATTGAAGTGCAAAATAATTTTTTTAATAAACCCAAGCATTTTGCTTGATCTATAAATAATGCTGTTATAATGATAAATAAAAGTTAGCTTAGAGTCGAGTATTACACCTAAGTTTCTCACCTGGCTGTATCTTTCAATATTATTCTGTCCAAGACTAAAAGTTTTTTGCATTGTAGTTTGCTTTCTTGTAAATGATATTGAATTACATGTTTTAGCATTAAGTTCTAGCAAACTCTTCTTATACCAGTTGCGAAAGTTGTCAGCATCATGTTGAAAATCTTCAAGATCGGTTGTGCTACTTATTTCCATAAAAAGTTTCATATCGTCTGCGTATATAGAAACATTTAGGCGTTTCAATATGTGCTCCACATCGTTGACAAATAAAATAAACAGTAGTGGACCCAAATGAGAACCTTGTGGTACCCCGGATGTGACGTTAACAATTTTAGAAAAAAATCCTTCATATCTTACTCGTTGCGTTCTTTTTGTCACTTTTTGTTTTGACTCGATCCATTCTAGTAACCTAGGATTGAAACCTAACTTAGATAATTTATAAAACAACAGTGGTATATCAACTCTGTCAAATGCTTTACTAAAATCAGTATAAAGCGCTTCTACATAATTCCCTTTATCCATTGCGTTTACGGAGAATGTTATAAATAATATCAAACTAGTAGCTGTTGATCGCCCCTTAACAAAACCATGTTGCTTGCCAGTTATTAAGGTTTTAACCTGTGAGAATACGTTGTCATTAATTAAGGACTCGAATAGCTTCGGAATGCAAGATAATACAGCAATACCACGATAATGTTTAATATCAGATTTTTTCCCACTTTTGAAAATCGGGATTAAATAAGATTCTTTCCATATAGAAGGCAGAATAACGGAGTCCAATGATGAGGTGAACAACCAAAATAACGGTTTAACTAACTGATTGGAGAGGCATATGAGAAATATAGGTGGTAAGCCATCAGGCCCAGCCCCTTTTGAAGCATCCAAGTTTTCTAGGCCTGGTAAAATTACCAGAAGGGATCCATTATATACTGATATGTCTTTCATTGGATCTGGAAGGTATGAAAAATATTGATGATCGGGTTCCGTTTCATCATGAGATGCATAAACGTTTTGAAAAACATCAGCAAATAAATTACTTTTCTCATAAGGCCTGCTACCAGCCCTCTTATCCAAATGCATTGTTGATGGGAAATTTGTAGATTTTTGTTTTTCTTTAGATGCCAAATGAGCAAATGACTGAACTCGACCCTCTCCGATTTGGATGAAACTTTGCACATGTCTTCGGAATTGGTGACGATGGATTTTCGGCCGGTTAAGGGAATTTTTTGACTCAAGACAAATTTTTCAAAAGGGCGTATGTGTTTTGTCATGCATATTTTTCAAAAAGTCATAACTCGAAAACCGTTGGTTGTAATAGAATTGCGTCTGAGAAGAAGTTGTAGTTAATTAATTTGACTTTATAAAAAAAATATGTACACTGTAAAAAAAAAAGTTTCTTAAAAAAATATCAAAAATTAAACTTAAAAATCAATTAGCAAATCTGTCCAACGTACGATTTTTATAAAAAAATTTCCAAAAAGGCTTTGAGTCATCAAAAGAAGAATACAAGTTGTTCTACGATGGAGCAACTTAAGATAAAAAAGTTCTTAGAAGTAAGAAAAATTCAAGTTTTTTTCTAATTTGTTGTTTTTGCATAAATAACCATATTTTAATAATATAATACGATTCTTCTAGTAATTTTAAACAAAAATGCTCTTGGTGAGCAACATTCTAAATGTATCCGTTTTCGAGATAATTTGAAATTAATGTCGAAAAAATGGCTTTTTCCATGAAAATATCCCTTTTTCAAATGTTAGTCGTGATTGTCCATCTGCAAAAGTATTCTTTTCAAATTGTACATAAAATTTTCCACAATATACTTTTTGTTACCGAGAATACTAGACAAACTGATTCCTGATATTTACTGTAGGTAACACGACAAAATTTGCTGCTTTTACTTGCAGTATATTATGAAAACCTAACCCGAAACAAAAATAATTAGTATTCATGTTAGTGTACAAGCGTATTTTGTTCAGGTAGAAACATAATGTATTTAATTTGTTAAACTGTTTATACCAGTAAGAATACAATTGTTACGCCCATTTATACCTATTCATGCATTCCCTTTGGTGTGGACAGAAAATATAATTTACATGCATACCCCTGCACATACCAATATTTCAAAAAAGTACCTAAAGTGCGTACTTAGTACGTATAAAAAGGATTACATTACAAAGTCATGACATCAGTTTAACAGTGTCTTTCATAAGTAGCGTAAAGTGTAAAACGATTTGAAATGGAACTCGAAACAAAGCATTGTTGTAAACCTTTTCGTGAAATCGGGAGACAGTGTTCGCCTAAACTTAGAAATTTAACTGACAAGTTAATTGAAAAACTTTTATCCATGCAGTGTACGGTCCATTTGGACACGTCATTAAGAATTTGTGGTTCATGTCGGTTATATTCGTATCGTCGTAATCCTGTCGAAAGAGTGGAGCAACCAGAAAACGGTGGACATGACGAAGCACCAACCACATCACGGAACGATTTGGAGGAAATACCATCGGCAGCTTCAATTACCTCGGCATCTTCTCAGGACAGTGACCTACCGGATTATTCCAGGATACACAACATTGAGTTAGTTAATAATGGAATTGCAGGAATAAATGTGTCTCCGATATCCATTAGAGAATTTAAAAACAATAAATACCGTCGGCAAAAATTTGCCGAAATTGTAGCAGGTATTAGAAAATATCTATTCAGCTTACCACCACAAGAAGAAGTCGAAGAGTTAACTACATTGAAAACAAAGGTTGTGGAATATGATGAAATTATTTCCAAATTGAAAGAAAAATTCATAGAACCAGATTGTTCGAGAATAGATAAAATACGTATATTAAAAGTTTTGCCTAATTCGTGGACGATTCAGCAGATAACGAGCAAATTTGAAACAAACAAATACCTTGCATTACAAGCAAAAGAATTGGCAGCCGAAAATGGAGTATTGGCTACCCCCAACGACAGATCGGGGAATCGTTTGAATCCGGATATAAAGAATCAAGTGATACCATTTTTTGACGAGGACGACATCAGCAGAGCCATGCCGGGACAAAGAGATTATGTCTCTGTAAACACTAATGGTAAGCGTCAACAAATTCAAAAACGGTTATTATCATCACTTAGAGAAACTTTCACTCGATTTAAAAAAGCCAGTGAACATAAAATTGGATTTAGTACTTTTGCAGCATTACGACCAAAACATTGTAAATTGCTAAATGCTTCAGGTTCTCACAACGTTTGTGTTTGCGCAATTCACGAAAATATTGATTTAATGCTTCACAGTTTAAAAAAATATTCATTCAACACTGATTGTAATCAACATTTGAGAAGTTATTGTGTAATTCATCATCAAGATCAAAATATTGTTACCTCCGTGAATGCGAAAATTGTCCCACGCTGTCAAAATTTGAGATAAGATTTTTAAAAGAACTTGAGAAACATAACTTGTCTGAGATATCGTTCGAACAATGGATTACAACTGATAGATGTAATTTAGAAACGCTATTAAAACCTGTCGATGAATTTGTTGAATATTTTAGCGAGAAATTAGAAAAACTATTAACTCATGATTATATAAAAACAAAGCAATCAAAATTTTTAAAAGATACTGAAGACTTTAAAAGAAGGAGAAGTAGTTATTATTTGCGATTTTGCAGAGAATTATTCATTTGTACTTCAGGATGCTGTTCAAAGTCATCATTGGAACAATGATCAGGCTACAATTCATCCGTTTGTTATTTATTATATGGAGTCAGGAATGCTTAAAAATCTAAGTTTTGTTGTAATATCAGAAGTTCTAAGACATGATACAATTGCGGTACAAGTATTTCTAAATTACTAACGTATTTAAATCAACTAATGAATATAAAAAAGGCCATTTTTATGTCTGATGGGGCTGCTTCCCAATACAAAAATAGAAAATTTTTTGCAAGCCTCTGCAAGTTTAAAGAGAAATACAACATTGATTCTGAGTGGTATTTTTTCGCAACTTCACATGGTAAGGGACCATGTGATGCAATTGGCGGCACATTAAAACGAATGGCAACAAGAGCAAGCTTGGCCAAACAACATGAACATCCAATAACAAGTGCGAAATCTTTGTATTATTGGGCTATTAAGAGAAATCAAGAAAATTTCACAAAAATATCATTTTGCTATGTTTCACAAGAAGAATATGAAGAGGGAGCTGCAGAATGGGGTGGTAGTTATCGGCAAACAAAAATGATTCCTGGTACACAGAAATATCACTCCTTCATTCCAGTTGCAGATAACAAAATCGCTGCGAAAATATTTTCAACTGAGGAAATACTGAGTTTTCATAATATTTATAGGAATTTTAGGAAATAGTGTTTGTAAAAATGTAAATACAATTTTTTTTAAAATAGTAGAAAAAATAAATAAATCATGTATGAACAAAAAAAAAAAAATTTTTATTTGGTAATTAAGATTCGTTAATTTTGTTAATTAAGAAGATGTTCAATCTTCTTGGTGTCAAAAGAATAGTTGTTGAAAATTTTATGTACAATTTGAAAAAAATACTTTTGAAGATGGACAATCACGACTAAATTTTGAAAAAGGGATATTTTCATGGAAAAAGCCATTTTTTCGACATTACTTTCAAATTATCTCGAAAACGGGTATATATAGAATGTTGCTCACCACGAGCATTTTTGTTTAAAATCACTAGAAAAATCGTATTATATTATTAAAATATGGTTGTTTATGCAAAAACAACAAATTGGAAAAAACTTGAATTTTTTATCTTAAGTTGCTCCATCGTAGAACAACTTCTATTCTTCTTCTTATGACTCAAAGCCTTTTTGGAAAAAAAATTATAAAAATCGTACGTTGGACAGATTTGCTAATTGATTTATAAGTTTAATTTTTGATTTTTTTTAAGATTTTTTTTTTTTTTTACGGTGTACATATTTTTTTTATAAAGTCAAATTAATTAACTACAACTTCTTCTCAGACGCAATTTTATTACAACCAACGGTTTTCGAGTTATGATTTTTTGAAAAATACGCATGACAAAACACATACGCCCTTTTGAAAAAAATGTCTTGAGTCAAAAAATTCCCTTAACCGGCGGAAAATCCATCATCACCAATTCCGAAGACATGTGCAAAGTTTCATCCAAATCGGAGAGGGTCGTGCAAGATTTTGACTTTTTCCGGCTGATTTCATCTGGAAACGCTCCATAGCAGCAAGCAGCAGCAGCAGCGATGTTCAAGTGCATCGTATGTGCTAAGTTTTTCAAAAATTCAAATGCATTTGAGATAGGTCTATATGATCTATACCGTATTGAATGACTAGAAATCGGAAAATAAAGTAATGACGCAAACCAATTACAAGAAGACTTCTCCTATCAAGCCAGCTATTCCAGTCTCGACGGCTTGCATGCCGTCATCGAGAGCAGTGGAGGAATTCAATTTCTGACACTGTATCCGATCAAAATCAGTAACGGTTGAGAATCACAGCAAACACTGTTTGCTGCAGATCGGACACCAGACACAATTAATAACGGTTTTTTTCAGCCCGGAAGAACTCTCCGTATGTACTGGAGGGATGCAAATTTCTCTTCTCAACCGCTTGACAGCTTACCGTTTTTGCTTGCGACAAACCTTCAAAACAACGCACAAATGTTCTGACATCCCGTTGAATCAAACGAACTGCTTATCTTCTGAAGTGAGCCATCCTTACACGAGAGCAATATCAACTTCATGATGTACTTGATAAACATTTTCAGTACCAGCTCCCGGACCGTGACGTTTCGCATATGCATGTACCGCCAAGTGGTAGCGTTCAATACGTGGTTGCAGCAATACAGGGCACTCGGGATCAGCGGATCTTGATTGCATTCGCATTCATTGGTTAGATTGCGGCACAGATCCGGTGCTGCATTGTAACAGCCTAGCTCATTGGTGGGTGGAACTAAAGTCAGGGTTGTTGTTGGGATGGTCTTCATATAAGTGGTGCTGGTTGTTGATGCTGTTGTGGCTTCTGTGGTTGTTGTTGTTGTCGTCGATGTCGTTGTCGTAGTTGTTGAGAATGTGGAATACGGTGTCGATTTGGGTTCCGTAGTCGTGGTAGCCATATTTAGTAAGGTAGTGGTCGACGTACTCGTCGTGCTAGCTATCGACTCCCGAATGTCGGACGGATATGTTTTACCAACGGCTGATGGTATCGTTACTGTAAATATTAAGTTTGATTCAACATGATCTGCTACTATTCGGCTTTAAACAACGGCAGCAGCTACCGTGAGAAGCATCAACAGTATTTTTTACAATTACAATACTACGGTGTATTGTTGACCAGAAGGCGTGAAGATAGAAACATACACGGTAGAAGAAAGCCATTTTAGGGTTACATTCAGATTCCTTGGTTCTTGGGCCAATTTAGTTCAGACCACAAAATAAAAATTGTAAATATATGTACGAGTGTTTGTTTACTAATTTATTATTAAATGTCTATATATAAAATAAATGTCTTTGGTCCATATTTATATGTTTGAGTGATGTTTATTTTGTATATAATAGTTTTAGGGTGTAAATAAACAATTATCGTAAATAAAAGATGACATTTGTGTCCGAACTTGTAAATATAGATGTAATTGTTTGTTTACCTCCTGGTTGGTGCTGATGAAGAAATATTATTTACATAATTTATCAATTTATTTATTTACATTATTTGTTCAAATATTTATTTCCATTGTTTATTCAAATATTTATTTACATTATTTATTCAGATATTTATTTACATTAAATTATTTATTGAAAAGAATATATACACTATTTATCAAACTAAATTATGCGTAACATAAAGCAGATAAAAGAAAACAAGCACTTAGGGTCTAAAATATGTACAGATTTTGCATGCAATCTAGTCTCTTAAAATGATTTGAATTCAAATTTGATAAAAAGTACAACACCAACCAAAGCCCCCCCAATAGTACTAAAAATACCGCATCGAGAAACGCAACTAAATGTACCGGAACAAAGAAGCTGATGGCTATGGGCATTACTGGATCAACGAGAAGATGAGATAAAAGGCCAGGAAACAATAGGGCGGTCTCTTAGATTTGATCCGGTCCAGAGGAGTGAAGACGATTATTGTAACACCCGAATACGCTCGTCTATTGCGATTCGTAGTTCCGCGAGTTTGTAAAAAGTTACAGTCTAAAACTTACAAACTAAATTAAAATCGAGTGAATTAAAACTAAACAGCTATAACACCACAACAAATTAAAATTCACTAAAAGTTTAAATGTGGTACGGACCTAAGCTCGGCTGCACTACGGACGATCAGAGAAGAAAGACACCAAAACTGATCAAGTGATCAAAAAAAGCCAACATCTGATCGAGCTAAGCCGGCTTGGTCATTATCGTACTCAGTCAAATCATCCGAGCGAGCGTAGTGCAACAATATGAATAGTGTCGATGGATAATGGTCCGAGCTGACGGTTGGAAAAGTGCGTAGTGTGGACTGAATGTAGCACATGGTGTTGTGAAAAGACTGTTACCGTCAGCTCACGGTGTCTTCTCGCTCGGATTGGACCAAACAAGTGAAAGTGCGCGTGCGAAAGGTACCACTCCCTGGACCAGCGGAACGTTTGCCAACCGTTACACATTGGCTAAACGTCGTGTTACCCGTGGTTCCCTAGCTAAAAGTGGGAACGAAGCTAAAGTGCCTCCAAGGCACGGTATGTTGAAGCCGTGCCCTACCGTCCAGAAGACAATGCCCCTCGCTGCTGTCGCCATCGAGAATCGCCCTTGCTGCTGTGATGCTGCATGTCGACCACCGTTCATCGATCGGCCGCAACGTTAATGTGTATACAGTTGAACCGCAAGTATACTGCAAGCATGAGATGCACTCTAATAAATTTGGTTTCAAAGTGTATCGAAGAAGAATGAGCTGTTTTTTTTTAAATAAATGTATTCATTGTTTTCTGTCTGAGCTAAATTGAATAGTTTTAAGAATATGAATATTACATTCCTTTGTTTTGTTTATTTCGCTTGTTTTCTTGTTATGTAAAAAAATTGTGTAAATTCAGCCCATAAACCACGAGGGAAGCAAGTCCACCGAAATTAACCAGTCTCTTCCAGGAACACGACAAAACAACGACCCTGTTAAGACTATCGCAAAAGAGGCTGTTGTTGAGCCCACCCCAAGTGGACACCGTGGCAAGACCAGTGTCCAGGGGCGTAGCCAGGGGTCCATCTGACCCTTGCGGAAAAGGATAGTTTCACACTAGTATCAATTGGCGCCCAACGCAAAAGAAAAAGTGGATTACTCCTTCAAAACAGTAATTCCCTTTTTCAATCGGTTCCGGGGAGAGATTGCCATTAATTTCAATTAAAGTCAATTCACGCGTGGTCATTAGGAAATTCTAATCAAAACTGAGTTTTGCTGAGAGATTTTTAGAGTGTGTATGGAGAACTGTTGCGGATGATGATAAAAAAAAAAACAAAACAAATTTAACACTGTTCGTGTGTTTGTCGAAAATGATCAGAAACATAGATCGGTTCATTGAAAGTATTTAATCAATCTACGGTGACTAAACATGAATTAAAATTGAATTTAGATTTATGCTCGTATTATGGCAAAAACTTGTTGTTTGTTCTTTTTCTAATTGAATCTAAATTATTTTTGCTGTCTACCTTTTTTTAAAATTTTATTTAAGTGGTATTAATTATTTTTGGAATCAATTAAAATTATTTTTGCTAAATAAGGTTTTTTGTATTTAGTAATTAATCATGGCCAAATCGCTATATACCTACGATCAGGCAAGCTCACTAATGATAAAGTGGTATCACACCATGAGGGTTGAGTATCTCGACGAGTTGGAACTGCACGAAGAGTTGACAGCTCGCAGTGTCACTATCACTCGTGACATGGATCTCACTAGGAAACGAAAGTTCCTGAGGGATCGGTTGAAGCTTGAAGGAGAGGGGAAACATACCGATTCTTTGTTTGTTCCTAAGGATCCAACAAAGGATCTAGAAATCTGCACTAAACGGTGTTATGAATTGAGAGTTCTTTTAGATGCGGAAGAAGATGATGCGAAAAAACGTGTTTTACAGCACCGTCTATTACACTATGGTGCATATATTGTGCGATTGTTATCGGAATCGCGAGGTTCACCCAATCTACATAGTGGAATGCAGGGATTGGTGGTTGAATTGGTAAATGATCTGGAGCTTTATTTCAATCGACAGGAGCAGTTTCTAACAGGGTTTGGAACACAGACCACAGGTGATGGTTTCACTGTAGCGATCAGCGATGTACCGATTGATGAGTCAGAGGATGAGCAGCGAAGAGAGAATGTTTGTGAAGAACTGGCTGTCCAGGAGGCGCCGAGAATGTTAAGATTCAACGAAGACGAGTTAGACTGGATCCATCGACTGGAAGCTCGGTTGGCAAGTCTAGAGCAGGTACTGTTTGCCCATA
This sequence comes from Aedes koreicus, assembly GCA_024533555.2. NCBI lineage: Eukaryota > Metazoa > Arthropoda > Insecta > Diptera > Culicidae > Aedes > Aedes koreicus. The sequence goes on from JAHHFK020004506.1 coordinate 9,588, forward strand.
ACGCAGGTGTGGAAGTAGCCGTGCAAACTGATCCGATTGACTCTTCGAGGCTTTATTCATTCCAGAATCCTCTCCCAGGGTCTCAAAACGATTACCGTAATTTTTCGCAACATTTTTCTCAGAACCCGTTCAAGACTGCAAGTAGTTATTTTCCCAGTTTTCATCCTGTTGAACAGCGATTCCGTCCCCAGTCTGATCCGCATCTCATGTTCGAAGCGCCAAACCCGAGCTCTTTGCAAGTACCCTTAAACCAAACCCATACGCTACCTCCCGTAAACACTTCATCGCACTTCCAACAGTCACAAAACCCACACAACACGCGAGCTGCATACCCAGGTAGTAATTCACTTCCTTTCCAAAACCAATTTCAACAAGTTCAGTATCAAGCTCCGTTTCAACGTCGTCATACTTTGCCGGTATCCAAATGGAATATTAGCAAGTATAGTGGGGATGATCAGGGCTTGAAACTGAACGAGTTCCTTGAGCTTGTCCAAGCACTTTCACTTGCTGAGTATGTCTCTACGGAGGAGTTGTTCGAGTCTGCCATACATCTGTTTACCGGTTCCGCTTTGAAGTGGTACATGACACAGCGAACTACAGGTCGTTTGATGAATTGGGAGCATCTAGTGTTTGAGTTGCGTCGAACTTACATGCATCCGGATTTGGATGCTTTAATTAAGATGAAGATTTACCAAAGACGGCAGCAAAAGCAGGAATCTTTTCACGAATACTATTTCGAAATGGAGAAGCTGTTTCGGAGTATGTGTATGCAAATACCCGACCACGAAAAGGTCCAAATCCTACAACAGAACATGCGAGTCGACTACAAACGTCAAATGACATTCATTCCCATCCTCAATCTCGAGACACTCGTAGCCGCTGGACAGAAGTTAGATGCTCTTAACTTCTCGGCGTACAACAAGGTGTTTGGCATCGAAAAGTCGGTAAATGCAATAGAAACCCACGAAAACACAAGTCGAAACCAAAGCAAATCCTCTCACCCACCCCCACAGCAGCAAAAACGTCCACCAGGTCAGTTCAAAGACCAGTCCGCTAATCAGAATCGGAACAATCTCAATAGTCCGGGTCGGTCTGTCAACCCTCCGCCTAGTTCTAATACAGGTACGGCTCGAAATTTTCAAAAACCGTTACCGGTGTCAAACCCCAACCGGTCAAATGAGCCAAAGTCACCAACTCCCGGACCATCTGGTATTTCTTCTGGTCCTCAGCTAACTCTAGAACAGGTTGTAAGTAGACACAAGCCTCCACATCCCAATACGTGTTTCAATTGTGGAACACCCGGACATCATGTCGCTATGTGTCGCCAGCCACGTCGTTTATTCTGTGACAACTGTGGGCTGCATGGCTTCCCGACCAGTTTCTGTCCGTATTGTCTAAAAAACGGCCGGCGGGCGGACGAAAATCGCCGTTCACAGAACCCCCAGGCGTAATTACCTCAAGTTCACACGAAATCCCACCAGTCTTCTGGGAATCTACTTCCGAAGACTACTATAACCAACCGGAAGAAATCTGTTTCATAAATTACCCTTTTAACGACGATAACCGTCCGTACGTTTCCATAAAAGTTTATGGACTTCCGCTTAACGCTCTGCTGGATAGCGGGAGCAACTATACCGTCATCAGCGAAAGTATTTTCACGCACTTAAAACCGAAGAAACTTCACAGACCCCCTGGAAATATTTCACTTCGTTCAGCTAGCGGTGACAAGCTCACTATCCTTGGCCAAGTTCACCTTCCGATCCGTTTCAACGACCGGATGAAAATTGTTCCGACCCTGGTTATCCAAAATCTATCCCTCGACTGTATATGTGGCATGGATTTCTGGACAAAGTTCCAAATCCAGCCCACAATCTTACAGAGCGAGCGCTTACCCAACTCGGGGAACGTTGCAACTATCGATCCATCGATTCATGAAACAATTCTATCAGCTCACGAACGTCTACAAATAGAAGAAATAAAGAAGCTGTTCCTTCCAGCAAAAGCAGGGCAGCTAACCATTACACCACTTACGCAGCACCGGATTGTCATAAGTGACGAGTGGAAGGACAAACCTCCCGTCCGACAATTCCCTTATGTGATGTCCCCGAAGACGCAGGAGTTGGTGGCAACAGAGCTGCAGCGGTTACTTGATGTGGGAATCATTGAACGTAGTAGTTCTGATTGGTCCTTGAACTGCGTCCCTGTGATCAAACCCGCCAAGGTGAGGCTCTGCTTAGACGCGCGCAAAATCAACGAGAGGACTTTGCGTGATGCTTACCCTTTGCCCCACCCTGGACGTATTTTGGGACAACTACCTAAGGCAAAATACCTCACTACGATAGATTTGTCCGAAGCCTTCCTACAGGTTGGACTCGAACCAAGCTCTCGTAAATATACGGCGTTCAGTGTGCAGGGCAAAGGGTTGTTCCAGTACACCAGAATGCCTTTCGGTTTAGTAAATAGCCCCGCCACCCTGGCTAGACTGATGGATACAGTACTAGGCCATGGTATACTGGAACCGAACGTTTTCGTGTATCTTGACGATATCGTCATAGTCACGGAAACGTTCGAGCATCACGCAAAACTTCTCGTTGAAGTTGCGCGCCGTCTGAGAGAAGCAAACCTCAGCATAAACTTGGAGAAATCTAAGTTCGGTGTGAACGAAATTCCCTTTCTAGGATATCTTTTGAGTACGAGCGGTCTCCGAGCGAACCCAGAGAAGATCAGACCGATCGTAGATTATGAAAGGCCCAATACCGTAACGAAACTCAGAAGATTCCTAGGAATGGCGAATTACTATCGTCGATTTATAGCGAACTTTAGTGGCGTGACATCCGCCCTAACCGATCTGCTACAAACCAGCTCGAAGGTCATTCGGTGGAATGATGCTGCCGAGCTAGCCTTTTGTGAAATAAAGGAAAGCCTTATTTCTTCCCCAATCCTCGGCAGTCCGGACTTCACTCGGGAGTTCGTTATCCAAACAGATGCGAGTGATGTAGCAGTTGCCGGTGTGCTAACACAGCAACAGGAGGACGGAGAACGGGTGATCTCCTACTACTCGCACAAGCTGACGACGCCACAGAAGCACTATCACGCGGCAGAGAAAGAAGCTCTGGCAGCAATCCTGGCTATCGAGGCCTACCGAGGATATATAGAGGGGTATCACTTTACCCTTATTACCGATTCCTCTGCGCTCACCCATATTCTGAGCTCCAAATGGAAGGTGGGATCAAGATGTAGCAGATGGGCACTTGAGCTCCAGCAACACGATGTGACAGTGGTGCATCGAAAGGGAAAGGAAAACGTGGTGCCGGATGCTTTGTCACGGAGTATTGCTGCAGTCCAGGACACTTCTACTACATCTTGGTACACCTCCATGCTGAGAAAAGTGTCTGATAAACCTGACGATTTCGTAGACTTTAGAGTGGAAAATGGCAAACTGCTAAAGTTTGTAGCGACGCAGGGCGAACTCGGTGATTCACGCTTCGAATGGAAACTCATCCCTACGACAGAGGAAATCGTCAAGATTCTGGAAGAGAATCACAATTCTGTCTTCCACCCAGGTTATGACAAAACCCTTGCCCGTGTCCGGCAGAGGTACTACTGGCCTCGAATGGCTACTGAAGTCCGTCGGTATTGCCGGCAATGTGAGACCTGCAAGGAGGTTAAGGCACCGTCTGTCCCTGTGGCACCTGAAATGGGGAAAATGCGGTTAGCAACGCGTCCATGGCAAATCGTTTCGGTCGATTTCGTCGGTCCACTACCACGCAGTCGGCGCGGAAATCAACACCTACTTGTAGTGGCCGATTATTTTTCGAAGTGGGTCATGATCCAGCCTGTGAGGAGTATCGGGAGTTCAACCTTGGGTTCGATCCTAAAAGACCAATGGTTTCTCCGAAACTCCGTCCCGGAGATCATCATAACCGACAACGGAAGTTGTTTCCTGTCCAAGGAGTTCAAGGAGCTGCTGGATCGATTCAAAATCGTTCACTGGTTGAATTCTCGATACCACTCACAGGCTAATCCTGTGGAGAGGGTTAACAGGACCATAAACGCGGCGATTAGAACCTACGTGAAGGAGGATCAGAGGCTTTGGGACACTAAAGTGCCAGAAATCGAAATGGTCCTTAACACAAGCGTTCACTCTTCGACTGGGTTCACACCCTTTTTTGTTACGCACGGTCACGAGCTATCCGAGATAGGGACGGATCATCAGTTAGCCCGACACGACGAATCACTAACTCCGGAACAGCGAGAAGAGCGGAAGAAAAAGATGCTTGCGGATGTCTACGATGTCGTCGCCAAAAATCTGGCTAAAGCCCACCAAACGTCAAACGCGACCTATAATCTTCGGCATAGAAAATTTGCTAAAGCCTTCGTTCCTGGTCAGTTGATCTACAGGCGGAACATGAAGCTGTCGAGCGCCGCCGAGAACTACAACGCCAAGTATGGACGCCAGTTTCTGCCCTGTCGTGTCAAAGCCAAACACGGAACCTCCTCCTACGAGCTCGAAGATCTCACAGGCAAAAACATTGGGATCTGGCCGGCGGTACACTTAAAACCCGGCTGAACAAACACCAACACGAGTCGCTCATCCCAGTCCATCATCCGAAATATTGTCGCACAACCTACAAAGAAAAACAAATTAAACCAGCCATAAACACATAGCTACTTTCACGTGAAAAACAAGCCTTCCTTGATCGGAGCATCTGGGTACATTAAGAATAAAAGCTTTGACGTTTTCCAGCTAAACAGTCGCGAGAACGATGTGACAGATCAGAAACGTCAATCAGCCGACTTTCAGGGCTGTGTTGCCGACGTTAAGTTGGAACGCAGCCACTCTATCTCAACCACTCGAATGACTAGCTATTTCTTTCAGTAGTTCTCAAATTTATTCTCTCGGATTCACGAGAGAGACACTTACGAGAAAACACTGTAACGAGATGCTGATTCATATTTGGTTACGTTCGCGTAGCTCATCAAGATGAGATGCGTAGAGTTTAGTTAATCATTTACATTTAAAGGGTACCCGCTGTAGAGTAAGCTGAATAGGTAATAAGGAATGCATGTGGAACAGTGTAGTAATGTGTGATTATTGAATGAATAATTATGTGAGAGTGTGTAGAATGCGTGAAGGAATGAGTGAATTACACTGTGATTGATTGAGGGGGTGTTATGTATGGGATGAATGAGTATGGAATGGTATGAAAAAGTTGATGAATTTAGTCCAAGTAAATCTTGTGACTGCCAGTAATGAAAATGAGAAGAGTCTAATCTCTTGATTCATGTTTAATCGCAATAGGTTAAGGTTAGGTTGAAGTAAATGACTGTTTCTAGTTTCTGATCATTGTCCACAATAAAATCGACAGTCGAAGATCCTTTAATCTGACGCACTTAGAACAGTTTCGTTCTTGAAGCTTTGGAATTAATCTAAAAAACTCGGTAATGAAAGGAATTCACCTGATTTTGACTCTCTTTGCCTGTACGAGACCAAGGTTGGACAGACTCACTTCGTCTATGTTATTCCGTGGAAAAGAGCTCTGGTAATCATTACTATGAAAAATCATTGCACGGAATGTTCTGAGGAAGCAGTAGCCGCAGCTGAGGTCGACAGGTTGAAAAAAAAACCCTCTGTTTTTTTTTATCCCCGACTACGGGAGGATTGTAACCCGCCATTTTAGGGTTACATTCAGATTCCTTGGTTCTTGGGCCAATTTAGTTCAGACCACAAAATAAAAATTGTAAATATATGTACGAGTGTTTGTTTACTAATTTATTATTAAATGTCTATATATAAAATAAATGTCTTTGGTCCATATTTATATGTTTGAGTGATGTTTATTTTGTATATAATAGTTTTAGGGTGTAAATAAACAATTATCGTAAATAAAAGATGACATTTGTGTCCGAACTTGTAAATATAGATGTAATTGTTTGTTTACCTCCTGGTTGGTGCTGATGAAGAAATATTATTTACATAATTTATCAATTTATTTATTTACATTATTTGTTCAAATATTTATTTCCATTGTTTATTCAAATATTTATTTACATTATTTATTCAGATATTTATTTACATTAAATTATTTATTGAAAAGAATATATACACTATTTATCAAACTAAATTATGCGTAACATAAAGCAGATAAAAGAAAACAAGCACTTAGGGTCTAAAATATGTACAGATTTTGCATGCAATCTAGTCTCTTAAAATGATTTGAATTCAAATTTGATAAAAAGTACAACACCAACCAAAGCCCCCCCAATAGTACTAAAAATACCGCATCGAGAAACGCAACTAAATGTACCGGAACAAAGAAGCTGATGGCTATGGGCATTACTGGATCAACGAGAAGATGAGATAAAAGGCCAGGAAACAATAGGGCGGTCTCTTAGATTTGATCCGGTCCAGAGGAGTGAAGACGATTATTGTAACACCCGAATACGCTCGTCTATTGCGATTCGTAGTTCCGCGAGTTTGTAAAAAGTTACAGTCTAAAACTTACAAACTAAATTAAAATCGAGTGAATTAAAACTAAACAGCTATAACACCACAACAAATTAAAATTCACTAAAAGTTTAAATGTGGTACGGACCTAAGCTCGGCTGCACTACGGACGATCAGAGAAGAAAGACACCAAAACTGATCAAGTGATCAAAAAAAGCCAACATCTGATCGAGCTAAGCCGGCTTGGTCATTATCGTACTCAGTCAAATCATCCGAGCGAGCGTAGTGCAACAATATGAATAGTGTCGATGGATAATGGTCCGAGCTGACGGTTGGAAAAGTGCGTAGTGTGGACTGAATGTAGCACATGGTGTTGTGAAAAGACTGTTACCGTCAGCTCACGGTGTCTTCTCGCTCGGATTGGACCAAACAAGTGAAAGTGCGCGTGCGAAAGGTACCACTCCCTGGACCAGCGGAACGTTTGCCAACCGTTACACATTGGCTAAACGTCGTGTTACCCGTGGTTCCCTAGCTAAAAGTGGGAACGAAGCTAAAGTGCCTCCAAGGCACGGTATGTTGAAGCCGTGCCCTACCGTCCAGAAGACAATGCCCCTCGCTGCTGTCGCCATCGAGAATCGCCCTTGCTGCTGTGATGCTGCATGTCGACCACCGTTCATCGATCGGCCGCAACGTTAATGTGTATACAGTTGAACCGCAAGTATACTGCAAGCATGAGATGCACTCTAATAAATTTGGTTTCAAAGTGTATCGAAGAAGAATGAGCTGTTTTTTTTTTAAATAAATGTATTCATTGTTTTCTGTCTGAGCTAAATTGAATAGTTTTAAGAATATGAATATTACATTCCTTTGTTTTGTTTATTTCGCTTGTTTTCTTGTTATGTAAAAAAATTGTGTAAATTCAGCCCATAAACCACGAGGGAAGCAAGTCCACCGAAATTAACCAGTCTCTTCCAGGAACACGACAAAACAACGACCCTGTTAAGACTATCGCAAAAGAGGCTGTTGTTGAGCCCACCCCAAGTGGACACCGTGGCAAGACCAGTGTCCAGGGGCGTAGCCAGGGGTCCATCTGACCCTTGCGGAAAAGGATAGTTTCACAATAGTATCATATTGCAATCCCACGATAGTTTTTAACATCTGATTTTTTGGCGCTTTTGAAGATCGGAACCAAGTGAGATTCCTTCCAAATGAGGGGAAATACGCCAGTTTTTAGAGATGAATTAAACAACCAAAACAAGGGTCTCACTAATTCCTTTGATAATGTTTTCAAAAATACTGGCGGTAATCCGTCAGGACCAGCTCTTTTAGAAGCGTCTAATGTGCTTAAAGAAAGCAAAATTTCGTTGACGGATACATTATCAACAGTCACATTTAACGAAGGCTCAGGAAGATATGAGATAAATTGAAAATCTCGATCCTTGTCGTCACGAGTTGTGTAAACATCTTGAAAAAAATCAACAAATAAGTTACTGATTTTGGTTGGATTTTTACCGTCTTTGTCGTTGAATTGCATTTTTGTTGGAAAATTTCTTAATATCTTCTTATCTCTAACAAGGTTGAAAAACGATTTCGGGTCTGATTTGATGTTAGTTTCAGTGTTTCTACTATACTCCTCATGTGCGATCTTCATTTCTAAATTCAGTTGATCACAGATAGTTAAATATATTGTGAGGTTCATATCATTTTTATCTTTTTTATAAGCTTTGTGTGCTTTTCGCTTCCTATTTTTGAGATTTATAATTTTCTTAGTATACCACACCGGGTTCTTATTTGGTCTTCTCCTATGTCTTTGGGGTACTGCAGTCTCTACTATATCGTAGATGTTTCGAAAGAATACAATTACGGCCTGCTCTGTTGACAAATTGCGAAATATGGTTTGCCAATCAATCGAGTATAGTTTGTTTTTAATTAGATTGTAGTCTGCTTGTTTAAAATCAAAATTGTGGCGTTGTCATGACTGAAAATGGAATATTAAATAGCAGTATGAAATGTTTCATTTTTCCAAAGAGGTGCTGGTGCCTCAATTACGCAAAAATCATCGGTCATATTCGTGAACAATAAATCAAGGTAGCAATTGTTCCGATTTCGTACTTGATTTATGTGATTCAGTCCAATCTCCGCACTTTTTTCAAAAAGAGTTAGAAGCGTTACATTTTCTCTAATTATTGGTATTAAAATAGATTCATTTTGATGATCTTTAATAAAATCAGTAGCATTTTGGTTAAAGTCACCATAAATGTGAATATTAACGTCAGATTTAAATTTTGTCAAAATACTTTCAGCAACATTAAAAAACATTTTGTATGAATCAATTTTTGCACTTTCTGGGGGGAAATAGACTGCTCCAAAAATATGAACTTGATTTTCGATCACAGATGTAACCCAGACATGGTCAAATTTCTTGTGTTTTTTTAAAGTGATTTCTTCTGATTCATAATCAGATGAAATTGCAATTAATACGCCACCTCCGGATTTCTTATTGGATAACGATTTATCTCGATCGTCTCTATATACATTAAACTTATCGGCAAAAACTTCAGAAATATTAATGCTCGAATCCCAACTAGTCTCAGTGGCTAAAATAACAGAGTAGTTACAAGCTGAAACACGTCTATAAATTTCATTAAACTTCAACGCACTTTTCATACTTTTAAAGTTGAGAGTCTGTTTGGTTGGGGGCAGACGGTAAGTTTGGGGTGGTTTTTTTCTTTTCTTTTTTCTGCTGGTTTTTTGTCCCCCAAGGGGCCGGTAATTTTTGGGAAAACAAAAATGCCTGGTTTTTCCCCCCCGGAGGGGGGGGTGTTGGTGTTGTGGGGGGGGGGGGGGGCCGGGGGGGGGGGGTTGGGGGGAGGGGGGGAGAACTGTATGAGGGGGGAGGAGGTGGCGGGGGGGTTGGGGGGGTGGGGGGGGCGGGGGGGGGGGGGGGGGGGGGGGTGGGGGGGCACGCCCCGGCGGGGGGGGGGGTTTTTTTTTTTCACACAGATCAAACGAAACATGTAAATTTATGACGACTTAGATGTAACAAATTTACCTCCGTCATATCCAATAGAAATTTAAGTGTGATTTTAAATTTACAGCACAGAAAAATGTGAGCTGTAAATTTACTCGTACTTTATAAATGTAAACTTAAAATCTTCTTTAATATACCGGTCTAATTTGTTGGGATTCGAAAAAGCAGATTACTTATTTGTTTGTTTTTTGCTTCGAAATAAAATGAACAAGTTATTGATAGTAAAACAATTTATTGGCCTAATGCGAAGTTTTCTACAAGAATTTGTGTTCAATAGTTTTCTACTGCGTTATAGTTTTCTACTTTCTACTGCGAATTCCAAAACGTAAACCGAATCATCGTCTTCAGCATCCCCAATGTCTCTTAGCTCTCGGTTTCTCTCCTTGATGGGTATGTTTCCGGTAAGCGTTTCCTCGATTAAATTCGATGTGTGATCCATTGCATCCACATTAGCACTTGGGTTTTTTTTTATCTGTGTGAGGTCGAATTTGTGGAAATATAGATATAATATAGAATAATATAGATATAATATAGAATTTACATATAGACAGAGCACAATTCCGTAAAGGACCACAAAGAGCAGTCAAATGGCTCTTTTTTAGATGGTTTCTAAAAGATCTGTGCGATTTGAAAACGAGTTCACATTTTTCGACCGGGCACTTGTAAACACTCAGGTTTCAGTGAATTCGTACGTGGTTCAGGAAATCCAACACACTTCCGCTGCGATACAATTACATTCACATATAATTTTTTCAAACATTTTCCAAACGTACTTAAAAAAATTCCACTTTTCACTCCCGAACCTAAACGTACACAATATGGCGGTGACAGCTTTTTGATTCTGCCATGACAAGCTGAGCGGTGACGCTGAATTGCGTCGAGCTCATGTAAATTTCAAGCGTTTGAGTTAGAAAAATAAAAAATTGTCGGTTAATTTTATGTCATCGATTGCAAATATAAATTCAAGCTAGCATATTATTTTACATGTCGTACAGTTTTACATGAACTTGCAATTTACATTGTTTGGAATTGAAAAATATGTTCAACGATTAATTATGTCGACGAGTTTTCAGAGATGGTTTAGATTCCATCATACGTATATTTCATATTTTTTTTCTGTGCACCACTTTGGAAGTAAATTGGTCGATGGCTGAGTGGTGGCCTGGAGAATTGGTGCTTCGCCGCAGCAAGAAGCACACGGTCTGGTGGTAAATGGTTGTAATTGTTGTTGTTTTTTTTTTTTTTTTTTTTGGGGTTGGTGTGGGTGGTGGTTCTTGGGTGGTTTTGTAGGTGGTGGGTAGTTTTTTTTTTTTTTATTTTTTTTTTGTTGTTCTGTTTTTTTGCTTTGGGGGTTTTTGGGTTTTTTTTTTTGTTTTGGGGGGTGTGTTTTGGGGGGGGGGTGGTGTGTGGTGTGCCCCCCTCCCTTCCTTCTGTGGGGGGGGGAAACCGCCTGTGTGAGCGGCGGTTTTTTTTTTTTTTTTTTTTTTTTTTTTTTGGGGGGGGGGGGGGGGGTGGGTGTGTTCGGTGTTTGTAGTTTATTTTTTTTTTTATTGGTTTGTTTTTGGGGGGGGTTTTTTTTTTTTTTTGGTTGTGTGGGGCAGTTGATAAATCTGACGTCACCACTTTCAAGGTTGAATGTATATTATCTTTTGTTGCTGACATCGCTGTATCGAATAGGGAAGTGACGTGATTTTTTATCGCAACAACGCTACCAGCTAAACTGTTACTTATGTAGATCGCAAAAAGCTCATTTTTAATACTGGTGAGCAGAGTTTCAAGTCCTCTTTCCATGTTTTTCAAGGCGTTTCTGTTGCTCAACCAGTCCATTGAAGTCAAGCTTAGCCTGTAAGCCTGTAGGTTGTTCAGTATTGTTGTTGGAGGGAGGTTCTTTGTGTCCCTGTGGGGTTGTATGGGTGATGTTGCCTGTCGATCCTCCCAGTCAGTTTTTGGCCCTTTCATACAGTGGCATGATTGGGATGATCAGTGATTGTTGGAGCTTGATCAGGTCTAACAGGGAGGAGAGCACATTGCTGTCGGACTTGGTTTCTGTGCTACAATAGGTGGTGGTACATATCATACATACATCATATACATCATGACCTTCACATTTCAGTATACATTCAGTAGCAAAAAAAAAGCCAAGCAAAATTTTTCTTCCAAAAAATGGCATGTTCAATCTTCTGTTTCTTTGTCAATTATCAATATTTTTGGCTGAAAATTTGACAAAATGATAACGTTTTTGGACATACCAAATTCAAAAATCCGTATTTCTGTGAAAAATTTAGGTAACATACTCAAAATTTTATCATAGCCTAAAAAGAATGAAAATGATGTGGACAAAATTTGAACTGTTTCCATTCAGTGGTTTGGACTGCAGCTGGCGTCAAAGTTGACGCACCAATATGAGTATTTCCCTTTTTCACCCGATATTGACCATGCTGAAATATCGGTGCAAAAAAAAAGCCGAGGCGAATTCATCTTATTATTACACATGATTTGTTACGCGTGAAATATCCCAAATTACTAGTGTAACCCACGAAGAACTAAATAAATATGGCATACAGTATGCATTGGTTTGTGAAAACTGCGTATACAGTATTATACAGTATCATTAGAAGAATTCGCCTCGGCTTTTTTTTTTGCACCGATATTTCAGCATGGTCAATATCGGGTGAAAAAGGGAAATACTCATGTTGGTGCTTCAAATTTGACGCCAGCTGTAGTCCAAACCACTGAATGGAAACAGATTAAATTTTGTCCACATCATTTTCTATATGTTTTTAGGCTATGATGAGATTTTGAGTATGTTACCTAAATTTTTCACAGAAATACGGATTTTTGACATTGGTATGTCCAAAAACGACTTTTTTTACATATGTTAAGAAAACTTAAAATTTATAAATATTATCAGCATGAAATTTTGGTCACATAAGTTCTATAGACTCGTTATAGCGTTGTCAAATTTTCAGCCAAAAATATTGATTATTGACAAAGTAACAGAAGGTTGAACATGGCATTTTTTGGAAGGAAAATTTTGCTCGGCTTTTTTTTGCTACTGAGTGTACATTCATCGACTAATGGTTGAGCTGTATAGAGGTAAATAACTGCATCTTATTGTTAGTTGTATGTCATTGTTATTTTCACTACGCCAAACAATAATACATAAATTTGATCTGCTTCGGAGTTTTAGGGAGGGTGATTCTACGTAGTGTAGATGTGGTACTGCTGTGTAACATAAGATCTTTTTCTATTAACCACCCACACTTGTGAGTGGCCCCAACAGCATCCTTGTTGTTGGTTTAAGTCAGTCGTCAAATTGGATATCTCAATATATTCTTGTATTCCATTGAAATAAACCACCCACACTTGTGAGTGGCCCCAACAGCATCCTTACTGTTGGTTTAAATCGGCCTCAAACTACATGTTTTAACATATTTTTGTATTCTGGTGAAATAAACCATCCATACTTGAGAGTGGCTCCAACAGCATTCTTGCCGTTGGTTTAAATCGGTCCTCAAACTCGATGTTTTTAACGTATTCTTGTATTTCATTGAAATAAACCACCCACACTTGTGAGTGGCCCCAACAGCATCCTTACTGTTGGTTTAACTGGTCCTCAAACTCGATGTTTTAACATATTTTTGTATTCTGGTGAAATAAACCATCCACACTTGTGAGTGGCCCCAACAGCATCCTTACTGTTGGTTCAAATCGGTCTTCAAACTAGATGTTTTAACATATTTTTGTATACTGGTGAAATAAACCATCTTCAAATCAGATGTTTGAACATATTTTTGTATTCTGGTGAAATAAACTACCCACACTTGTGAGTGGCCCCAAAAGCATCCTTACTGTTGGTTTTATATCGGTCGTCAAATTGGATATCTCATCATATTCTTGTATTCCATTGAAATAAACCACCCACACCTGTGAGTGTTCCCAAAAGCATCTTTACTGTTGGTTTAAACCGGTCCTCAAACACGATGATTCAAAATATTTTTGTATTCTGGTGAAATAAACCATCCACACTTGTGAGGGGTCCCAACAGCATCATTGCTGTTGGTTTAAATAGGTACTCAAACTCGATGTTTTTAACGTATTCTTGTATTCCATTGAAATAAACCACCCACACTTGTGAGTGGCCCCAACAGCATCCTTACTGTTGGTTCAAATTGGAGCCAAAATTTGAATAACTTTAATGAGCATCTCTGTACAGAGAATAAATTTGGAACATAGTTAAATATCTTATTCCCTGCCGACGTCAGTTGAATTCAGCACACCGTTTACCAAAACGGATCCCGCTGCAAACCCAACCATTTTATCTATCATACCAGTGATTTCTCGTGGGAGTGCAGAGGTGTTCTCGGCTTCCAATAAAGCGAGTATCACGTCAACATATTCCTACGGGCGTGGCCGGCGCCGGTATTGCCTTGGTTATGGATCATCAGTTTTTACACATTGAGGATGTATGCTGGTCCCAAGCATCATCTTCTGGTTCTCTGTGTAATAACAGCTGATCCGGCAATAACGGAGTAACAACCTCGGGCGGTCAATCATGCTCATGCTCATGCTAAATACTTTATCTGCTATTGAATAAGTCAATTCACCGTCGGGAGCAAGTTGCTGGATGCAGTGGGTACAGGGTGCGGCAGAAAATAATGCGAAAATGTTCAAACTTGAGTATTGGGTTAATTCGTGTAGCTAGTGACTAATTTTTGTCGAAAGTGTATTTGTTTATGTTTACTCTCATGTGCAGCATCCAAACATTCTATTTGTTTTATTGCAAATTCGTCAAAATGTTCGCGAAAGAAGTGATCACCAGTTTGTTGCTCGCCCAGAAGAAGCCGAAAGAGATTGCCAAGGTGGTAGGGTGCCATTTGGCAACAGTTTACCACATAAAAAAGTCCCTGCAGGATGGTCCTAAGCAGCGGAAGCCAGCAAGTTTGCACGCACGCCGAACGTGATCAAATCGGTCCGTGCCAAAATTGCTCGCAACGTGGTGCGTTCCATAAGAAAACTTGCAAAGGAAGCCAATATTTCGGAAAAATCCATGCGGAGAATCATCAAAGAAGCATGCATCTTCCAGAGCCAGAGTGAAACGCCACTTGATCATGGACCGGGTGGAGTTAAAATCAATACCGAAGTTTTTTGTTTGTTTTTTGTTTCTGTATTATCGAGATTTTCAGCCTCGGGCTGGTTCATCTCCCGTAGTAGTCACTCAAAAACCTTTGAGATTTGAACTCGTGACTTTGGCGTGAGAGGTATGGATGTTAACCACTACGCCGGGGTCGCCCCCTCAATACCGAAGTGTATATCGGTATTTTAGGTATTTTAAAGGACCAAGTGCTTTCCTGGGTAAAGGCCAACTTCCCCGAGGACCAAAACGTTGTCCTACAGCAGGATGGAGCGCTGTGTCACACGTCTAATCGAACCCAACAATGGTTGAACGATAACATGAAGTTTTGGCCGAAGGATTTGTGGCCCCCTAGCAGTCCAGATCTTAATCCGTTGGATTATTCGATTTGGGCATATGTTGAAGCACAAGCCTGCACAAGCATCACAATCTAGTGTGAAAACCCTGAAGTCAACCATAAAACACACATGGCAGTCACTGTCGGAGGACTACGTCCGAAAGGCATGCACTGGCTTCCGGCGTCGGCTCGATGATGTTATTAATAAAAATGGAGGACACATTGAATAAATTTGTTTAGAAGGACTTTATAAAGATAACTGCACTCGAAAATGTTGATATTATTGCTTGAATTAGTGGAAAATGGGATTTGAAAGAAATAGAACAAATTTTCGCATTATTTTCTGCCGCATCCTGTACCATTATCAGGGCATCGTTCACTGAGACCCGGTATCATTGAGACTCGAAGCCGATACGTAAATCAGCTTGTTAATTCAGGTACTGTTCCTGTTGCAGAGCACTATAGTCAAGTATATGCGTATTTCGGTTCCGTTTGCGTGCAACATCCTGTACATAGAGCACATGAGTCGCGAGCAGAGCAGACTACGCCTTCGACTACAAGTGGTTCAACATCGGCTGGGAGCTACACAAACGAATGACCTACATCGGCTTTGCGTGTTCTTAATTAACTTCATTGGCTTTGCGTGTTCTCTATACAGTTTCCTCTGTTCATCCTTAGTGCAAAAGAAGCCACGCCGAAATTGTCCGTTTGGTAAGTGCTGCCACTAAATTTACGATTCAAAATAATTCTAATGCAAAATTTCAGCGAAACCTTGAAACTGTTTTCCCTGGTATTGTTCATTACCTATGCCATGTTCAGCAGTTGAACCAACCTGGGCTGATCCTTCCATACCGATCAGTGCAGACCGGAGACTCCCGGTAGTTCTATGATGCGTGGAATGGCTCCACCGCTGGCCGGTAGTGAAACACCATCGCTAAACTTCCAGCTGAACCAAAAGCAAAAAATGTGACAACAGCTACAATAACATCATCGACATTCGTCACTTTCGCCATCGTTTACCAAGAGTTCCGATTGTGGCTGGAATCGACTATTGGTTCAGTCATGAGCCAACAACAGCACCAACAGGAATTTTTAAATTGCAGCCTAAGTCGGTAGATCATCCGTCTCAACACCGCCTCCGCCACTCACTACTGGAACCTCGAATGAGAATCGGAAAACTCTTGGAACATAATAGTAAGGGTAGCAACCGACAAGACTTCCCCACGTACTGGTGTGATTGCGCGTGCTCTAATCCAATCGGAGTAATAACGATTGAACGAGTGTCAAACATAAAGATATAATAGCAGAAAGAGGCAAATTTAAGAGGAAATAAATGATATACACATACATATTGGCAGAGAACTAATTAATCAGAATAGTGCGGTTTTTTGACGTAGGACTTACGTCTCCCTTTTCTATTCCTGCATAGGGGCGCCGTTCTAATTTTCGGAAATCGAAAGCGTTACGCGGTTTTGGAGATTTTAAACGATAATATTTCCTCTCTGGCCCACAGTAATTTTATGATACGTATTTTATTCGAAAGGTAGAACATCAAAGCTAAATCCCTGGTGCTAACTTAATTCATTACATTTGTGTAAACTAATTAAAAGGTACTTAAAAGAAAAATATCTAAACGCACAAAGCTATTGGTCGGAAATGACATCATATTTGCGCCAAGCTCTGATTGGTTCATACTGCTACAGTTACCGTGCCAGCGAATATCAAACATGTGGGGACGACCGACTAATCATCAGTTCTCGCTGTGCATCCGCATGCGACAGACGTGTCTGCGGAGAACGTTGGTAGAAAACACCACCCGTGAAAACGAAAAGACCAGAATCATCCCACGTCATCTGTCACGTCCCACGTCATCCGCAACGACGAGGAGGTGAAAAAAAAATTTCTCCGGTGTGACCATTTCAAAGAGTGGTGTCCTGCCAAACGTCCTACAGACCAAGAAGACTAATAATTTCAATCGCGAACCATGTTCCCTCCGTAAACAACTAAAATCCGTTCTTTTCAGGACGATCAAATCAATTTACCGATTAATGAGTATGTTTGATTGAAATTTCTCTTGAGCTCATTGAAATGTTCATGACCACGCACCGGTTCAACATGGTGTTGCATAAAAAGCCGCGTCCCAGAGAAAATGGCCAAATCAATCGCCCACATCATCTTCGTGTTCAAGTGGTTAGCAGTGTCATCCGACGTTCAAGCGATTGCCATGAAGTGAGAGTTCGATTCCCGCTCCAGCCTGTGGAACTTTTTGCAAAACTAAAATGTCCAGTCTAATCCACTGGGTGTTAGGTTAAGTTGTTCGTTGTAACTCGCTCTATGGTCAATGTTTTGAAAATTGGAAATATCTTCTCAACACCATGGGATCCCAGTAGTGAACAGCAGTTTTCGCTAGAACCAAAGATGTGAAGAGAAAGTATCGATATACATTAATTGTTATGTTTGTGTTCTCCGTGCGTGGAGTAACGATTATGATGTAGAAGGAGATGTCTCGCTCATCGCCATGAGGCACCAAGAGTGGACAGTAATGTTTTTTGCTAGAATGAAAGATATGAAGAGAAAGTCGAAAGTTCCGTCAGTGTACGGTAGGCTAGAAATAGAACAGAGGTATTGAACTTTACCATGCCCTTTCACTCAATTTTCAATACCTCTGTTCTATTTCTAGCCTACCGTACACTGACGGTTTTCTCTCAGTTAGTCAGAGATGACGAGAAAAAAAAAAAAACTTTCAACTTTCTCTTCATATCTTTCATTCTAGCAAAAAACATTACTGTCCACTCTTGGTGCCTCATGGCGATGAGCGAGACATCTCCTTCTACATCATAATCGTTACTCCACGCACGGAGAACACAAACATAACAATTAATGTATGTAAAACCCATAAATGGTGGTATCCATTAATTCATACTGGTGGGGACCAGTATCACAACGCTTTACAGTCGTTTCTCTCCGAGGTCTCTAAGTCAGAGATGACGAGAAAATAAAAAAAAAAAAAAATGTGAGTGTTTATCAGACGTTGTGTATCAAAAAACAAACCCAATGGGAGACAGTCTCCTCTCGCCCATGTATACATCAAAAACAGAGTGTGTGCAAGCTACCGCTAGAAAACTATCGCAAGCTATCGGTAGTATTAGAGTGCGTTCTGCCGCGCTTCTTTTGCCTCGTCGAGGTGGCAGGGTGATCTGCTCCTCGAGCTACCCCATAGTGGGATGTTAGGCAAACGAAGCGCCTGTGGTTCGAATACTACTTTACCATGCCCTTTCACTCAATTTTCAATACCTCTGTTCTATTTCTAGCCTACCGTACACTGACGGAACTTTCAACTTTCTCTTCATATCTTTCATTCTAGCAAAAAACATTACTGTCCACTCTTGGTGCCTCATGGCGATGAGCGAGACATCTCCTTCTACATCATAATCGTTACTCCACGCACGGAGAACACAAACATAACAATTAATGTATGTAAAACCCATAAATGGTGGTATCCATTAATTCATACTGGTGGGGACCAGTATCACAACGCTTTACAGTCGTTTCTCTCCGAGGTCTCTAAGTCAGAGATGACGAGAAAATAAAAAAAAAAAAAAATGTGAGTGTTTATCAGACGTTGTGTATCAAAAAACAAACCCAATGGGAGACAGTCTCCTCTCGCCCATGTATACATCAAAAACAGAGTGTGTGCAAGCTACCGCTAGAAAACTATCGCAAGCTATCGGTAGTATTAGAGTGCGTTCTGCCGCGCTTCTTTTGCCTCGTCGAGGTGGCAGGGTGATCTGCTCCTCGAGCTACCCCATAGTGGGATGTTAGGCAAACGAAGCGCCTGTGGTTCGAATACTACTTTACCATGCCCTTTCACTCAATTTTCAATACCTCTGTTCTATTTCTAGCCTACCGTACACTGACGGAACTTTCAACTTTCTCTTCATATCTTTCATTCTAGCAAAAAACATTACTGTCCACTCTTGGTGCCTCATGGCGATGAGCGAGACATCTCCTTCTACATCATAATCGTTACTCCACGCACGGAGAACACAAACATAACAATTAATGTATGTAAAACCCATAAATGGTGGTATCCATTAATTCATACTGGTGGGGACCAGTATCACAACGCTTTACAGTCGTTTCTCTCCGAGGTCTCTAAGTCAGAGATGACGAGAAAATAAAAAAAAAAAAAAATGTGAGTGTTTATCAGACGTTGTGTATCAAAAAACAAACCCAATGGGAGACAGTCTCCTCTCGCCCATGTATACATCAAAAACAGAGTGTGTGCAAGCTACCGCTAGAAAACTATCGCAAGCTATCGGTAGTATTAGAGTGCGTTCTGCCGCGCTTCTTTTGCCTCGTCGAGGTGGCAGGGTGATCTGCTCCTCGAGCTACCCCATAGTGGGATGTTAGGCAAACGAAGCGCCTGTGGTTCGAATACTACTTTACCATGCCCTTTCACTCAATTTTCAATACCTCTGTTCTATTTCTAGCCTACCGTACACTGACGGAACTTTCAACTTTCTCTTCATATCTTTCATTCTAGCAAAAAACATTACTGTCCACTCTTGGTGCCTCATGGCGATGAGCGAGACATCTCCTTCTACATCAAGTATCGATAGTTCCGATAGAGCTCGGCAGGTTATGAAATTGAACAGAAGTAGTTTGAAATTGAGCGTAGGGCTTTGTTTTGGCAGTATTTCGAAGCAGACATAGACATCTTTGCCAAACATCCCACTGAGGGGTAGGTGAAGGCAGGGACAAATCCGCCACCTTCACTGGCAAAAATGTCTATATCTGATCGCGCTCAAACACTGCCAAAGGCACAGAATGGTTCTAGCGATGTGAAACCACTGTTTTTACACTCCCTAAAGACCACATGTGATGGGAATCAATTTCCAATTAGAGGTTTTGGAAACATAACGGCAAAGGGTAAATCCAACCTTCTTTTTGCGAAGATAAACTTTGGAAAAATGCTCCTTAGATGCGTTTGCCCGGTATAATGCAATTGGAGGTATTAAACTTCTGGTTAGCGCTTGCCGGGTTTTTTGACGGGTCTTAAGTTTCTGCAAGATTGTATAGTTTTGACGGGTTTTAAGTTTCTGAACTTAAGAGTCGTCAAAACGAAATTAAGACCCGTCAACAAGAAATTAAGACTCTTCAAAATGAAATTAAGACTCGTCAAAATGAAATTTAAGCCCGTCAAAACTACCTAGAAGATTGCGGAGCGAAGCTCCGCTATACAATATTGAGGAAACTTAAGGCCCATCAAAACAACCGACAAGCGCAAACCAGAAGATTAATACCTCCGATTGCATTATACCGGGCAAACGTATCTGAGGAGCATGTTTTCAAAGTTTAAGGAGCATTTCCCCAAAAAGAAGGGTGCATTTACCCTGCTGCCAAACATAACTTCTTGTTTTTATCAGTATTGTTTTTCTCGTCGTTGTTTACTTAACAACCTCAGAGATAAACCTGATAAAGTGTTGTATGCTGATCCTCCAGATAGCATGTTTTGACGGAAACCCCATCATGGGAATGAATAAATTATTATTTATTTTTGTTTTTATTGGGTACAGTGGGCCAATTTAAATTTTAATTTTTTGGAAATTGGAAATATTTTTTTAAACCCAGGGGGGCCGGGGGGGGGAAGAGGTTTTTTGTGGGAAAAAAGGGGGGAAAAAAATATTGGTTAAAAAAAAAAAAGGTGTTTTAAAAAAACCTTATTTTGAAATTTTTTTCAAATGGGGTTTTGGGGGGGGAAAAACAGTGGTTTCACATCGCTAGAACCATTCTGTGCCTTTGGCAGTGTTTGAGCGCGATCAGATATAGACATTTTTGCCAGTGAAGGTGGCGGTTTTGTCCCTGCCTTCACCTACCCCGCAGTGGGATGTTTGGCAAAGATGTCTATATCGGCTTCGAAATACTGCCAAAACAAAGCCCTACGCTCAATTTCAAACTACTTCTATTCAATTTCATAACCTGCCGAGCTCTATCGGACCTATCGATACTTTCTCTTCACATCTTTGGTTCTAGCAGAAACTGCTGTTCACTACTGGGATCCCATGGTGTTGAGAAGATATTTCCAATTTTCAAAACATTATAATTTAAATTGGCGCACTGTACGCAATAAAAACATAATTAATTAGTAGTATATTCTATAGTCAATGTTCGGTCTGTAAAATCTCGAGTTGAAGACGTTGTAAATGTCAATTTTTATCGTAGTATTATGTGCTGCCAAACACTCAGGCCATCCTGCTGCCCAAGAAGACCGAGAAGAAAATGTCAATCGGGAACCATTTTCCCCCGGTTAAGGGGGGGGGGGGGGGGGATTTAATTCTCCCATCTTTTGGAGGGGGGTATTTTTTATGGGGGTGTGGGGAAAAAATCCGGGGGGGGGTCGGGGGAAGGGATGAATGAATTGAGGAAAAAAAAAAAAACACCATGAAAATAATAAAATAATAATCTAAATCACGTTTTTGGGTAAAAATCCTGAAAACGTGAACTAGTTCACGGTCCATTTTCATTTTCGTGAACGCTTTTGTTTCTGTGTGGAATAATCTGAAAAACGATTTGATCAGGATACTATAGTTGTCTGCGATCATCAAGCTCCTGTATGAAGGGCCAAAAATGATTGTGCGGGCCCGCAAGCAGAGACACTTACGCGAAAGCCGCGAATATAGGGAAGAGAATCGCCTTCCAAAAGCAAGTTCACACAGACAGCACTAGAACCGAGCCCTCGAATGACAGAATTAACCCAATAGATGGGGTCGAAGAGCCCTCCCTCGTTCCGCGAAATGTTAACAATAGGGAGGAGGCAGTCCCAAGCTCCCTATCCAAATCGTTTAACTTGGGTGCCCTGATGGTCCCTCCCTTTCCTTGTTATATTTTATTTAATATTTAGTATATTTGTACACAAAATATTAAGATATCATTATAGACAAACATGCCAATTTATTCAAATTTCAAACTTGAATGATACTACCAATGGATTGTTACTGAAAAATAAATAAAAATTAGATATGTATTAATATCCTTTTTGTCCTAGAAAAGCTGAAAACAGAATAGATTATTCCGAATTTCAAAGATAAAACTTCAATAAACGATACCGTTTTATAAGACATGTTGTAATATTTTTTCTTTATACTATTCTAGTATCATTCCATATATAGCAATTGGAGTGAACGAAGAGTCCGGTTTGATGATTCCTGAAATAAATGGCTTATCCTACCATAGCGCCACTAAACACAATATTAAAATATAATCCTACATTGCTTATAAGCCAACTATACATGCCAGTCTATATTTGAAATTCAGAAGTGCAATTTTAAATCAAATGTAATGCAGAAATGCTGAAAATTAAATTGAGCCTTTGATGCCTGTCGTGTTGCTCCCGGCTCTAACATGGTTTTGGAATGCAAAAATGATTCCAAAGTGTGCTGAAATTATTGATCAAATGAGAATGGGAAATATACAATATGATTTAAAGGTACACGACCTTCAGTCGAACCCCCTCACTTTGCTATTGTCAGATTGACAACATTGCCCAGGCTACACCAACCAGCGTCTCCATGTTTCAGCTGGCAGTCTTTTGTGATCATAAGAATCGTGGAGGCGTGAGGTAGGAACTTGTGAGGACGAGAGGTCGGCCGCAACCTCCATCGAAGTTGTCAACTCACCATTTGAAGCCCCGAACCATGTTCCCTCCGTTAACCACTAAAACCCGGTCTTTTCAGGACGGACAAATAAATTTGCCAACTACAGAGTATGTTTGATTGAAATTTCTCTTGAGCTCATCGAATTTTCATTACCACGCACCCGGAGAAAATGGCCAAAATGTTTAAATTATGGAGAGTGTGAGCTGTTTAGTGGAATACCTGTAACTAGAAAATAAGAAGAGTGATTAGTAATTTCCATTTAATTCCAACTACCATTATTGCTTATCTTGACAGATACGCGTATTTCGTCTACAATGTGCAGACTTCTTCAGTGTCGTGTATTAGTACACGATATTATTATGACGGAAAACTATCAGTTTATTATTGCGTTTATACTAATTGTCATTGCTATTTTTGAATGTTTTACCGGTCACTTTTGAATTATTGAAAATGAATTATCAATTTCTTATTGCTATTTTATGTTTTTCTATTGTGAATTGTTATTTTTTCGTTGGCACTGTGTTTAATAATTTAGTGGCAATTTTGTGAATTTTCATTGCTAAATTTTCATTAATTAGTGCCAGTATATATTTTAGTCATTTTCCACCAAGCTATGTGCAACCTGTCGCTAACATACTTGCATGGCATTGTTTATTTCATAAAACGCTTTGTCGATGATAAGTGAGAACAAAAAAAGAACACTTGACGGCGGCAATACAACAGTGGCCAAAAGCGTTGCGGCATTTTGTGATATCGACTAATCCATATTGTATATTGATATGTTGGTGATGATTGAATAAGGATCCTATAGCGATAAATTTGTTTCGAGCTATTTTTGCTTGCCAGTCGCTTGCACACACTTGCATGATTTCATTTGTAGGGGAAGGGGTGGTAAAATGAGCATATTAAGCTTTTACTTGATTTATTCCACTATTCAGTAGTAAAACCCAAAATAAACGGCAGATAATCATGATTCCATCATTCATTAATACAAATATTGATAAATTTGAGTCAGATTCATTGCTAAATATGTATTTTTTTCGTATTTTAGAACACGAGTTAATTATCGACTGTTCTATAGAATGCGGGTAAAATGAGCAGGGGCGGTGGTAAAATGAGCATAGTGGGGTGGCAAAATGAGCATATGGAGGTGGTAATATGAACACCTTGGAAAAAACACCGACTTCATGTAATGTTCAACAATATTGTTAAATAAGAAGATTGTAAACTAATCTATTATTAAAAATCATCAGCTCTTCATAACAAGTATCACAACGGCTACTTTTATTCTTCAAACATCCACATTTATTTCATAACAAACAAAACAAGTTTGAAAAACGTAAAACAAACGGCACATTCAGTGCAAACATAAAAACTTGAAAATTAGAGACCCATTTCTGGGCAATACAAGTACTCAGTTGCAGAATCGGCATCCGAGATCGTCTTCGTTCGTACCGCATTCAGTGTGGAACCACATCAAGCAGGAATGACATTTCTTCCATCCTTGGCCATCAACGGAATCCGAAAAAGTTGCACCACAGAGATCGCACAACGTATCTTCGAAAATCTCAGCTTTCTTCTGCACTTTGGCTCGCTTTTTCGTTGGTTTTTGTCCTTTTTTTATGGCCTTGATGGTTTTTGCTGCTTCCGACGTGGCTAAGCCTCGAAGATAGTTTTCTCCGGTAATTTCAACTGCCTGTTCTGCCTTACGCTTGCGCTTTGCCTTCCTCGGAGCTGCCATTTTCGGAAGTGGTAGAATGTCCTTGATTTGATCGGTTAACACAGGAAAACTGATTGAACTCGGCATGGGGATCTGCTGTACTGTTGATCCATCAAGCACCAGTGGTTTAGTTACCGTGATCAAAGTAACAGTCGTGACTTTTACCTGGTCGGTGGCGATTGCTGGCTGATCGGGATTGACTAGTTGATTTGTTGGTCGGGTTTCTGGCTGGTCGGTCACTTCGGATGGAGCAAAGTCCTCATCACTGAACACGTTCCGATTGAAAGGCCAAATGCCAGACTTTCGGAAACCGCTCTCAGCCACTTCTGCTGAAGCGGCTTTCAAATATGCCGCACCCATCAATTCCGCGACGTCGTACAGCGTTATGGCTTTGCCAGGGAATTTGCGCATAAAATTTTCCGAAGCACTTGCATAATAGCTTTTGAATGGGCCCATGAAGGCCACATCCAAAGGCTGCATTTTATGGCTGCAATGTGGTGGCAACACAATAACGTCAACGAAATTGGCCAGAGCTTTTTCACCAAACGACAAACCCTTGTGAGAGCTGTGCCCATCAATAATCAGTAAGGCCGGGTTGGTTTCTGACGGGTTGGTATTTTCAATGAAATGATCAAACCAGGCTGGGTAGATCTCGCTGGTCATGTAACCGGAAGGATTACAAATAAACTTGGTTCCGTTCGGTGCACCTTTTTTCAACGAATCGTGCATGCGCACCCGCGGGAAGATTACGTAGGGTGGCAAATGTTGCCCAGTTGCGGACATACACATCACGATTGTTGTCTGCACTCCTCGCTCAGCAGAAGTAATCGATCCAACCTGCTTTTTCCCCTTCCTGGCCGCGATTTTCAGCTTCTACGGAGGGACCTAATGAATGTTTTCATATTTTATAATTAGTAAAATGAAAATTTAATATTGAAAAGTTATATTTGCCGTATTGACTCCAGTTTCATCCGCATTGAAAATGCGATTCGGGGGGTAATGCTTGGCGTCCAAAGTCTTCTGCAGCAGGTCGTAGAAGTTATTCACAGAGGGTTTGTTAAACCCTCTAGCTCGAGCGATGGATGTTGCTTCCGGCTTCCGGAATGATCCGGTTGGATTTCGCCTGAGAAATCCTTGAAGCCAGTACCTGCCAGCCATTTGGCGTTTGTGGCTGAAGTTGTGAGGTAGCTTGTTCTTCTCCGCCAGATCATAGGCAAGTTTACGAGCATCTTTCATGTTGACCCCATAGAATCTGGTCTCCAAATCAAGAAGATGCTGAATTAGTTCACGCTCTTGTTCTGGCGAGAACACCGATTTCTTCGAGCCAAGTCCTCTTTTCTTACCAGGAGAAGCAACCCACCTGGCGAGAGTGGCCCTGGGAATGTTGTGTGTAATAGCAGCATGACTGACAGATACTCCGCGATCAACGGCACGCTTTGCCGCGGCCATCTGCTCATCTGTCCAGGTTTGCCGCTCCGTTTTCCTCACATAAATCCGTCCCATCTGAAAGTACGAAAAGGAACTTAACATTGCTCATTTTACCACCACCTTCGGGTGCTCAGTTTACCCGCAAAGAGGTTTCAGTTTAAAACGTCTTACTATTAATGTAAAAAACGATACTAAATACTTACTGCGATGTTAGCAGCTGAGTAATAAGTTAATTTATTGTCCTGTAGTGTTTGATTAAATAAATTCAACGTTTACACCACAAAAATCGCTAAATAATGCGAGCCGAAAATTAGATCACAGACAAGCAACTGCACGGGCGGTTTGTTTTTGTTTATTATTTATGTTATTCGACGGCTCAATGCAACATAGGGGTGCTCAAAAAGGTTTTTATGAGTAAAATAATGGGTGTCCAAAAGATTATAATATTTTATTTGACCGAATACCGTAATTTAAGCACCTGCTCATTTTACCACCTCTTCCCCTACCACAAAACGCTTTGTGGATCAAAATGGGCAAAATTGCAATTTCTGAATCATGCGGATTTCTCAAGATATGTGATGTGATGTGATGTGATAAGAACCCACCATCAGTGCAAGGATTACCTATTTCTGCAGGACTATCCTCAGCAGGTTGACCCGAGAGAATAGCCTACGCGATGGCTTGTTGTAGCAGGGCCAGTCGATCTCAATGAGGACCTTCGGAAGATCACGGCAGGAAGGCCACGTGTCTTTACATGACAAGTGACTGCCGACTCCACGTACCCTTGTCCAGTCAACATATCCTTCGACTACCTTATGCCCAATCCCAGTTATATAGTTGTTATAGGAACACTATAACACTATCGTCCTGACCCTGTGTTCGGGCCGGGCAAAGGAGTCTTCCAGCTTGCCCTACCAGGCAAGTACAACTCGATGACGAACATTGCATCCTCTGAAAACATTTCAACTCTCAGCCGCACAACGTCACGGACGCAGTTCTGTACATCGCACAGCTCATCTATCAACTTTTTACCGCACCCGGAAGGCACCTCCTCCAGCACATTGGAAACCCCTGAGCTCCCCGATAGATCTTTCGATCAGAATAGTCAACTCCCTGATGCTGTTGAAACCCTGAGAAATCACAACATTTCGGCTGCCAGAAGTGACCGATTGCGGGTTTATAACCAGAACGTTAGGGGTTTACGAACAAAAATCGATGAAGTTTTCCTTGCTGTAAATGAATCGCATAACGATGTTATTGTTTTCATAGAAACGTGGTTAAATGAACAAATTTTTCCTCCGCTACTGATCGGCAAGTCATACACTGTCTTTAGGAATGACCGCAGTTCCCTGAACAGCAAAAAATCTCGAGGTGGTGGAGTGTTGATAGCTGTATCCACTAACCTGAGTTGTTCTTTGGATCCTACGCCAGTCGATGATTCACTAGAGCAGCTCTGGGTCAAGATAAAATTATCCTACTGTTCATTGAGTATAGGGGTTCTGTATCTTCCACCCGACCGCAAGGCCGACATGAATTGCATAACCAACCACAACGACTCCGTTAAAGCTGTATCTTCACATTTCGGGATCAGCGATCACGCTCTTTTACTTGGAGACTATAATCAGTCCGGTTTAGTTTGGACGACCGAGGGCAGTGACCATCTCGCAATAAATGTTCTGCAATCACAAATCTCTGCACCATGTGCAGCAGTAACTGGATGGATTCACTCTGCATGGTCTTACTCAAATCAACAACCTAAAGAACTGTAACGATCGCACTTTGGATCTGGCTTTGGTGAATGATACGACGCTTGAAAGATGCAAGATGTCAGGTGCTATAGAGCCTTTATCAACAATCGATGATGACCACCCTCCTTTTGCAGTTGAAATTGATGTATCCCAGGGAATAGAGTTCGTTAACTTTTACAATGTTGTGGATAAAAATGCTAGACACACTTAATCGGGCGCAAATGAGCTCCACTGGTGATGTTGACTATGCAGTTGAATGCTTTACTAGCATAATGCAAAGTGTTATTGCTAAGCATCTTCCCCTACGTAGACAAAGTCCCAAACCACCTTGGGGCACTTCAAACCTGCGGCGTTTGAAGCAACAAAGAGCTAGAGCACTCCGTAATTACGGTAAATCCCACTGTCCTTTTGCTAAGCAAATTTTCAATCGAGCTAGTCAGAGATACCGATTATACAATCGCCTTTTGTACAAACTCTACACTCTACGTACGCAAGATAGTTTAAGGAGAAATCCAGGGAAGTTCTGGAAGTTCGTCAATACCAAACGAAAGGATCACGGATTACCAGTTGAGATTTTCTTGGGGAATGATTTTGCCAGTTCTGCATTGGATAAGTGCAATCTTTTTGCAGAGCATTTTAAAAGTGCTTTCAACAAATTTTCGACATCACCATCTCAAATAGAAAAGGCTTGTAAAAACACACCGCGTGATGTCTGTCCTCTGTGTAACGTACAAGCTACTCTCCAACACACCAAATCTGCCATCGACAAACTAAAATATTCCACATCGCCAAGTCATGATGGTATTCCTTCGTGTATATTTAAAAGATGTTGTGACGTTCTAGTCCACCCTTTGACGCTTCTTTTCAACATGTCATTGCGAGAGTGCAAGTTTCCTTCTGATTGGAAAATTTCCATTATGTTCCCGGTGCATAAAAAAGGCGACAAGCGAAACATCGAGAATTGAGGAATAACTTCATTGTGTGCCTGTTCGAAGATCTTTGAGATCATGATTAACGAAATGTTGTTTGATTCTTTTAAACATTACATATCCTCGGATCAACACGGTTTTTACCCAAAAAGAAGTGCTTCAACGAACCTTGTGCAGTTTACTTCTTTCTGCTTGCGGACGTTAGATCTTGGCGCACAAGTTGACGCTGTATATTCCGACCTGAAAGCTGCATTTGATCGTGTTGATCATAGGATCTTGCTTGAACGTCTTGAACGACTCGGCGTTTCTAGGAATTTGACCTGCTGGTTTAGATTTTATCTTACGGACCGGAAACTTATGGTAAATATTGGACGTGAATCCTCTGAACCATTCACCAACCTATCAGGCGTACCACAAGGAAGCAACTTAGGGCCTCTGCTGTTTTCCATATTCATCAATGAGCTATCGGAGACACTGCCCCCAGGATGCCGTTTATTTAATGCTGATGATGTCAAAATCTACATGGAGGTGAAACGTATCCAAGACTGCCTCGAATTACAAGTGTTAATTGATCGTTTTTCTGAGTGGTGTACCAGAAATATGCTTACTTTGAGTATCCACAAGTGCCACGTCATTTCGTTCCACAGAAAATTAAGACCGATAATACATGACTACAATATTGCTGATCAACCTCTTGAGCGTGTCCAGAAAGTACGTGATTTAGGAGTTATCCTTGACCCAGCACTGACCTACCGATTACATTACAACGACATAATCTGCAGAGCTAACCGACAGCTTGGATTTATTTTTAAAATAACAAACGAATTCCGCGACCCTCTCTGCCTTCGGTCTCTTTACTGCGCTCTGGTGCGGTCTATCTGAGAATGAATCCAATGCTGTGGTTTGGTGCCCGTACCAGTCATGTTGGATTGATAGGATCGAAACAATTCAACGAAAATTTATAAGATACGCCCTCAGTTCTCTGCCATGGGAATACCCTCTCAATCTACCACCATACGAAGATCGATGTAGGCTACTGGGCATAGAGACTTTGGAGAAACGAAGAAATTCCGCGCAAGCATTATTTGTAGCTAAAGTCCTTTTGGGAGATACAGATTCGTCGGAAATCCTCGCACAGCTAAACATCTACGCACCAGAACGAATCCTTCGCCAACGTGATTTTCTGCATCTGGAGTCTCGTCATGCTATGTATGGTCAGCATGATCCAATTCGCTTCATGTCAGCTAGCTTCAACCAATCGTACTGCTTTTTGATTTCAACGCTTCTGCTGCTACATTCAAGCGTAAGCTTTCGGAAAGTCCCTGAGAAGAAATTAGGATGTTTTCTGGTGTTTCCTAACATCTTTATGCGTAGAGAGAATTCATGATTTTACTTACTGCTTCCGCAAATGATAAATGTTTAATTTTAATCGATGTTCATACTATGTGTTCTGTTTAGGTTTGTAGTTGTAGTTAATAATTTATAAAAGATATAGGGTTTTTTCGCCTCCATGATACGGTATCTGCATGCGGCCGAATCATTAAGACTTTTCCCCATCAAAACTTCATTAAGACTGCTAGTCAGATGAAGGAATGAATCAAATAAACAAACAAACAAAATAAGTGCGCGAAAGACACATAATTGAACGTGATCTCGTAAGAAAAGTGACTATTGGGAGCTTGACCGTACGAGAAATCTCCAGAAAGGCAGACGGACATCACGTGGGGACGCTATCGTGGTAGCTGGGTTAGGATCCTTTGTGCGCCACTGGACAATAGTACAAAGGAGATCGTTGAACTAACGCCGTTGTAGGTAAGGTGCAGCGACCGTAAGTACCGCATGCGAGTGAAGCGTCGAGCTCGGTTTGTAAAAAATAAAGGGATTATCGGCGTTTGATTTATTGCATCCACAAATTAGAGCAATTTACTTAGAGAGCTTTTCGATTATCGGATTCGTTAGCTTTCATCCCTTGCTAGTTGAGGTTGCATAGTGTGCTCTGGTTGTTCAGGTTGGTCATTTTTTCTTATTGTAGTACAATTCATTGTACTTAAAACAATGGAAAAAATTATTGATGAATACATAAAGTCAACATATTTACTTAAAACTCCTCTGAGTAAACATCAATTTGCTTATCAGGAAGGTAAATCATCGGTAACAGCGTTGCATGCGGCTGTTACTAAACTAGAAAAATCTTTTCAAGCTAAGGAAATCTCACTAGCTGCGTTCCTAGACATTGAAGGAGCATTTGATAATTCATCTCATAGTTCAATGGTTAAAGCAATGATGAAACTTGGTTTCGACAAATGTATTGTCGATTGGATTAACGAGATGTTATCAAATAGACAAATATCAGCAAACCTCGGAAGCTCATCCATCAGTATTAGAGCTGTAAAAGGGTGTCCACAAGGAGGCGTATTATCACCTTTATTGTGGTCTATAATAGTTGATGATCTCCTTAAAAATCTGAAAACCCTAGGGTTTGAAGTAGTTGGCTTCGCAGATGATATAGTCTTAATAGTACGCGGTAAATACGACTGTATCATTGCAAACAGATTGCAAAGTGCTTTAAATTATGTCTCTTCGTGGTGTGATAAGGAAGGCTTGGACATAAACCCTTCCAAAACTACTATTGTGCCATTTACAAAGAAGAAAAAATTGTGTTGTGGAGAAATGGGGGTTGGAAGGCAAATATTTGGTACTTTCAAATACAGTCAATATCGTTGTATTTTTTCAGGAAAACAAAATAAAAATTATTATGAGGAACAAATAAAACAAAGAATAAATCTTGGTGAAAAAAGAGAAAAATGGGGGGTAGACAGGGGGGAGAGAGAAAAAATATGGTTTATATTTGGTTCGGGGTGGTGCGACCAATAATTACTTTTGCGTGGTGGGGGGGGGGAAAAAAAAAAAAAAATAGTGTGAAAAAAAGGGAAAAACTTCAAAGACTAGCAACTTGTTCAATTAGCGGTGCAATGAGAAGTACACCAACGAAGGCACTGGATGCACTACTTTTTATGTTGCCATTGCATCAATTCATACAGTTAGAAGCTGAAAAGAGCGCTCTAAGGATCAGAAGGTTTGCGAACCTTTTAGAAGGTGATCTAATAGGACATCTTAGCATTCTAAAAATTGTAAAATTTAATCCTTTAGTTATGAACAACGAAGATTGGATGGAAAAAAATACAACTTTGATTGTTCATATCAAGTTATTGATCCTGGGCGTGATTCGTGAGCAAGAGGTGGCCCAAACCTCCGCCAAGGATCGATTGTTTTCTATACAGACGGTTCGAAAATGAACAATCAAGTGGGAGCTGGGGTAACTGGCCCAGGGATTAACCTTTCAATCCCAATAGGAAAGTGGCCAACTGTATTCCAAGCTGAAATTCAAGCAATTCTGGAAGGTTCTGCTATATGCTTACGCAGAAACTATAGATATTCAAATGTATGCATTTTTTCGGATAGTCAAGCAGCTCTGAATGCTTTAAAGTCAGCAATATGCACGTCCAAACATGTTTGGGAATGTGTTCAATCACTTCGGAAATTGTCTTGTCGTAATCAAGTCAATTTGTACTGGGTTCCTGGTCATTCTGGAATTGATGGAAACGAGAAAGCCGATGAACTAGCAAGACTCGGATCGTCTCATCAGTTTGTAGGACCTGAACCCTTTTGTGGTGTATCTGCTTCTTCTCTTAGAATGGAGATGAAAGCCTGGGAATGCTTGAAAGTGGAGACAAACTGGAACAACACTACTTTCAAAGCTAGGCAATCAAAGCGGTT
This sequence comes from Aedes koreicus, assembly GCA_024533555.2. NCBI lineage: Eukaryota > Metazoa > Arthropoda > Insecta > Diptera > Culicidae > Aedes > Aedes koreicus. Next base: position 41,798 of record JAHHFK020004506.1, read on the forward strand.
CATTACTCCAAACATTTCAATGACTCGCAAGTTACTAGATCTTACCAAAAAAGATCTAACAATATATACAGGCCTTATAACCGGTCACTGTCCGAGCCGTTATCACTTGAAGCTGATAGGAAAACTTCAAGATGATTCATGTCGATTCTGTAACATGGATAGAGAAGACTCGGAACACTTGTTATGCCACTGCCCGGCAATTTTCAATAATAGGCTGAAGTTCTTTAACAAAGGGCTACTAGAACCCCTTGAGATTTGGAGAACAAATCCCAGTACGGTAGTACACTTTATTCGGAGCGTTATACCGTCCTGGGACAATGCTTTAGGTCAGACTTTGACGATCACTTCTATCAATAGTGATGCGTCATGCTGAAAATAACTAAAGCAACAACAAAAAGGGGATATGTCACAATAGATCTAAAAATTGGTCGCAGTGACGAAAATACCCGACACGGAATAAAAAAAAATTCATTGTTCGGTGCTTGAAGAATGGGTTCAAAAATGAGAGAGACCATTATTGGATAGTGCAATGAATGTTGTGGGTGAAAAGTTGCCTTCATTGTTCGGTGTTGAAGAATGGGTCAAAAATGAGAGAGACGAGAAAACTTTAATTGGGAAGGTGGGCAATGGAATAGGTTAATGGATGGGTTGGGGGGAAGGGATAGAACGGGGGGGGGAGGGGTGGGGAGGGTTTTAGGAGGACAAAAAGATAGAGAAAGAGGGGGGGGGGGAGAGGAAGAAAAAGGGGGGAAATGGGTTTTGTTGGGGGGGGGAGGGGGGACGGGGGGGTGGGGGGATTCAAACCCTCAGTTATCGCAAGTAGATAAGTTTTCTTACCGTTGCATCTTTAACCAAGGGTGCAAGGAAAGTTATAGAGTCGATTGAGCTGACCGCTGCAAATTATGCCGTTGCGTGGCACTTGTTAGAGAAGCGGTTTGACAACAAAAAGTTAGTTGTTAAAACATACATCGATTCGCTTTTCTCAATCGAACCAATGAAAAGAGAATCGTACGAGTATCTTATGCGCCTAATCGACGATTTTGAGCGTAATTTATGCCTTTAACAAAATGAGCATCCAAACGAATGGCTGGAGTGTGCTTCTATCCCATATGGTCTGCAGTCGTCTTGATTCAACCACCTTAAGGCAATGGGAAGCTCATCACAAATCTACTGAGGTCCCTCAGTACCTAGAACTTATCGACTTTTTACGAACACATTTAATGGTCCTCCAGTCGCTACCACCTTCGAAGCCTAGTTCATCTGATTCGCAGAAAATGGAATCATACCGGCCGTTGAAATCATCGAAGGTTAATACAGTCCAAACCATTACTAATTCGACGCCAGGTTCCTGTCCGTTCTGTTCGAAGGATCAACATTCACCATTCAAATGCGAAGTTTTCCAGAAGCTAGCTGTTTCCCAACGCTTTGACCAAGTAAAGAAGAAGAACCTTTGCATAAACTGTTTGTCCTCGTCGCATTTTTTGAAAAACCATACTATGCTACACCAGCCTCCTAGCGATCGCTCATTCTCGCAACCCAAACCTAGCTTCCCTCCAGTTGATGGTTCGAATTCCTCACCTGAGAACCACACTAAATCCTCGAATAAGTCTTCCTCGCAATCCCGGTCGAACTTGCCCACAGAAACCCAGTTGCCTTCAACCTCTGCCCAAACCGGTCTCGTTTCCACCACTCTTGTTAGTAGCCGGCGAAAGGTTCCTGCTACGGTTCGGCTGCAAACCGCAATTGTCAAGGTTTTCGGTCCTGATGGAGACACCCAATGGGCCAGAGCGCTATTGGATCCTGCATCACAACTGTGTCTTATCACTGAAAACATGGTCCAGAAGCTGAAATTACGTCGCTATCCACATCTTCAGGAAATTGGAGGCGTTGGTAACACTCTCGTCGTAACGCAACACGCAACAAAAGTTCGAATAGGATCTCATTACACCGAATATACTTGCGAGGAACCCTGTCATATTCTGAAGAAAATCACCCGTGAACTTTCTGTAAATTCGATTGATTCTAACTGCTGGAATATTCCATCTGGAATCATCCTAGCTGATCCCAACTTCCATGAGCCTGGGCCCATAGATCTACTGCTGGGCATGGAATTGTACTTTGAGCTGCTCTTGGAAGGATTCATCAAGCTGGGTCCTGAAAAACCTGTTCGGCAAAACACCGTTTTTGGGTGGGTAGCGTCGGGAAGAGTAGGATTATATCAGTCCAATAACCAACCAAAAGTGGCTCACGTGTGCAATACCGAACTGCACAATGACCAAATATCTCGATTTTGGGAATTGGAGTCTTGCTGGACTCCAAGCACTCGTTCTCCCGATGAAACTGCGAAAACCACTTCGTTGCTAACACCATTCGTGATGAGTCGGGTAGATTTGTAGTCACGCTTCCGAAACGTGATGACGTGCTGTCTCAACATGGAAACTCGAAGGAAATAGCCACCTGCAGATTTCTTGCTCTCGAACGTCGTCTTGATGCAAATACTAAACTAAAGGAGTAATACGCTGCATTTATAGCGGAATACCTGCAGCTTAACCTTGATGATACGGAAACCATGTTTCCGTCGTACTACCTACCCCATCATGGAGTCGAGAAAGCCAACAGTACCACTAACAAATTACGGGTAGTTTTCGACGCCTCGTGTCGGACAGACAGCGGAGTATCGTTAAATCAAGCGCTGATGGTAGGCCCTGTACTACAGGATGACATATACGAGATTTTACTTCGCTTTCGGATGCATCAGTTCGCTATCGTTGCCGACGCCGAAAAAATGTATCGGCAGCTTCGTCTTCATCCGGTTGACTATCCACTGCACCGTATTCGCTGGCGTTTTTCCGCTTTGGATCCGCTTAAAACCTACGAGCTCACAACTGTCACGTACGGTACTGCCTCGGCGCCGTATCTGGCCACGAGGATTCTTCTTAAGTTGACGAGACAGGGAGCCAATCAGTATCCTCATGCTGCTGAAGTCCTCTCGAAGGATTTTTATATGGACGATATGTTGACTGGAGTCGACGACGAAAAAGAAGGACAAGAACTTTGTAATCAACTACGGAGCCTGCTGCAATCTACTGGCTTCAACTTACGCAAATGGGCGTCAAATTCGACGGCCATTCTCTCAAGCATACCACCCGAACTTCGTGAAGAACAAGCAGTATTGGCACTGGATTCTCCATCAACTATAAAAACCCTCGGATTTATATGGGAACCGTCAACAGATTTGTTGCACTATTCCGTTCCAAAGTGGTCCGAAGCGGATGTGATCACTAAACGCACTGTACTATCCGATACAGCGAAACTTTTTGACCCACTAGGGCTGATTGGTCCAGTCATAGTTGTGGCAAAAATATTTGTTCAATCACTCTGGCGAACGTCTGCATCCTGGGACGATCCTCTCGATGTAACACAGCAGCAGCACTGGCTTTCATTTCGTTGCAGTCTAAAAGCACTCTCTTCGATCTCCGTTCCGCGATGGGCAGCATTCGCTACGACCGTTAACGTCGAACTTCATGGGTTCTGCGATGCATCAGAACGAGCCTACGGGGCCTGCTTCTATATTCGCACCGTTTCCATAGATGGGAGCATCTCCGTACGTCTGATGACAGCGAAATCTAAAGTCGCGCCTCTCGGGGATTCGAAGAAGCAGAAAAAGGTCAGTCTTCCCAGGTTGGAGTTGTCTGCGGCCCTTCTACTAAGTCACCTGTACTACAAGGTGAACTCAAGCCTCGCCCTAAACACCCGACCGTTCTTCTGGTCGGACTCCACGATCACCCTTCATTGGATCAGCTCGGTTCTGTCTAGATGGAAAACGTTTATCGCCAACGGGGTATCGGAAGTTCAACATCTCACAACCAATGGTGTCTGGGCTCACGTTTCGGGTATGAACAATCCAGCGGATATAATCTCCCGTGGAATGGAACCCAATCAGCTGGAAGAGTCATCAGTTTGGTGGACAGGACCATCTTGGCTGAAAGAACCATCCCGCTTCTGGCCTCCAGGCATCCAAAGCGATCTACCGGAACTGCCTGCTGACGTTCTCGAAGAACGATTGGTATCGCTACCGGTAAGAGTTCACAAACCGAACGAAATATTTGAACTACGGTCTTCGTTCATTTCCCTACTTCGGCTTACTGCTATGTTTCGTCGATTCGTTCACAATTCCAAACCGGGAAATCGATCCAATCGTAGATCCGGAATGCTGCGGACTTTGGAGTTGAAGGAAGCTACATCAACATTGGTACAGCTAGCACAATCCGAGGTTTTCTCGAGCAATGTCGACGCAGTAGCCACTGAGGGTCAAGAAAAACCGAACTCTGTTCTCAAAAATCTCTGCCCAATCTTGCAAAACGGAGTATTAAGGGTCGGTGGACGACTGAGGAATGCGCAGATCTCAGAGGATAGGAAGCATCCAATGATCCTTCCTGCACGGCATCCACTAACCGAAAGCATTATGTCCTACTATCATCAGAAACATTTGCACGCCGGACCTCAACTGCTGGTAGCATGCGTCCGGGAAAAGTTTTGGCCGCTTCGCGTCCGTAACCTGGCAAGGAAAGTGGTCCACTCTTGCATCAGTTGTTATCGCTGCAGACCATCGGTACTCGAGCAGCTTATGGGAGATTTACCAGCTGAAAGAGTAACGCCCACACTGCCGTTCCTTAACACCGGTGTTGACCTGTGTGGACCGTTCCAGTTTCGCAACCTTCACAAACATCTTCCAACCAAATGCTACGTGACAATTTTCATCTGCCTTGTCACTAAAGCGACACATATTGAACTGGTGTATGATCTGTCGACAGCCAGTTTCATTGTGGCCCTGCACCGGTTCATACCTCGGAGAGGAAAGCCGAATGTCATCCACTGTGACAATGCCCGAAACTTCAAGGGAGCCGTTCGAGAGCTTGCAGAATTACGCCAACGTTTCTACTCGCAACAACATGAAACATCTGTAGTAAATCGTTGTGCTGAAGATGGGATTCAGTTCAAATTTATTTCACCCCGCAGTCCCAACTTTGGAAGGCTGTGGGAAGCGGCGGTTAAATCATTTAAAAGGCATTTCCGTTCATTAGTTGGCAACTCTTTTCTATCCCAAGACGATTTCGTCACGCTTTTATCCCGCATCGAAGCTTGCCTTAATTCCAGGCCACTTACACCACTCACCGCAGACCCAAACGATTTGGAAGTACTAACTCCAGGCCACTTCCTTATTCATCGTCCGCTCACATGCTTTCCGGAACCTGATCTGTCGGAAGTACCTAGGAATCGCCTCAGTCGCTGGCAGGAGAACCAAGAGCTCCTCCGACGAATTTGGAAACGATGGATGACTACCTGTCTGGGCTTCATCCTCGCACCAAGTAGACGCGGGCTCGGGACAACATTGCGGTGGGCACAATGGTGCTCCTCAAAGAGGATAATCTTCCACCACTGAAGTGGAACTACGGCAGAATCACACACATCTTCCGAGGAGACGACCACAACATAAGAGTAGTCATCGTAAAGACAGCCGATGGCAAATGTCGTCGCCCAATCTCCAAGATCTGTATCTTTCCTGTGCGCCAAGCCTCAACCCAACCGGCGAATGGGAATGATCAAGATCTCGATGACCACTGATGTCTACCATCGCAGTGTTTCGATACTGCGCAACGATCGGAGGCCTGCGGGCCTCCGACCCATGTAAGTATTGTTTTTCATTGAAAATTCAGAAAGCTGAAGAATGTTTTATCCTCCAACATGTACCCTGGATTCGTCGATGGCGACTCCTACCCTCCTGTGAGTGCGCCCAACCGAACAACAACAATCACGAGAAACATCGATGGATCGCTGGTTGCGATAACAGCTGATCAAGGACCAGACCCGGTGAAGGTCTACGACCCTTGCAGACGCAAAGGATAACCAAAACAAACAACGAGAAGAGTTGTTGATCTTGGAGCGATCGACGGCAACAAACACCTACGACAACCAGAGAGTTACATCATCATCAAGTAGGTTGAAAGGCTTCTCCTTTCAACGGGGGCCGGCATATGTTACCGCAAACCCTAGCACTGAATCTGTGTAGTATATAAGTACATTTATCGATCTCACTCGATCATTTGCAATAATGCCCTAAATTAGATTACCCTTCCTTATCATTAGCCTTCGGATAACGAGAGAAGAGAATTGATTCCAGTAGGCCTTTTGCTCTCTTATCAGTTACTGAATTTGCATATATTTCTATACACAAACCAGAACTGGATCAGTCAAAATAAACTATCGAAACGTACACGTCGGTCAAACTATCTTGTGATAATTGAGAGAGTGTAAATAGAAGTCAGTGAACTCGAATAAAGTCAATGAACTCGAACTATTACAAACGAGAACAATTCCGGTCGTTATTTGAAGACACTATTCCGAACGTCTTAAGTACCCACGCCTACAGACATGTTGTTAAATCATGTCTTAATACTGTTCTAGTTACATTTCTATGATAGCAATTGGAGCGATCGAAGAGCCCAGTGTGATGGTTTCTGAAATAAATGGCTTATCTTATTATGATACTACTAAACACAATATTGTTATTGTTATTGATCAGCCCCCACCCTGGCAGGCAACTACCCACCGATCTGCACCTAAGCTGAGTGAGAACCTACATAGCCTAAGCGTTCGTGCATACTAATCCGTATAGCATGCCGCCACTTTCACTAACGGGCCCCGTTGTCCCATTAGCTTCCGTGCATTGGTTAGGGATAGGAGGAGATTGATAGGGAAAATTTAGAGAGAAGTAGTTGTGACTGAGAAGAGACAAGCATAACAAAAAACAAAACAAAACAAAAACAGGATATTAGATATTGTCTTCAAAGTTTGGTGGAAATAAATTATCTGTTGCCTGAAAAATAAACAAAATTAAGAACAAAGATATAAGTGAAATCCTTGTAGTCCCCGGGATGTTTGAAGAGCTTAGTCATTTCTCTGAAAAGATACTAAGTGTTATTGTATTAGCTGTCTAGTAAAATATAAACCACTCACAAAATGTGATTTATATTAACGCTTGACAGCCAATTTGGATCGATTCATATCAAAAGCAAGGAAGCTATTGCAGCCAATCACACAATGGGACAGTGGTTCACCTGTTCCAAGATATGGCGAGTATTGCCAATCGAATAATACAGATCACAACCAATTATAATCCCCTCCACCGGCCCAACACACCCGGCGAACTCACCGGGAAGCAGCTTCATTGTTTTTTCGTGCTCACATGATCACTCGCGCAGCCGAACAACACATAGCCAAAGTTAAAAATAATGCGCTCTAGCCGATAACAAAGCAGTTCGTAACAAAGCATCGACACCATGGTGATACGGCAAATATGGTGAACTATGGATGTTTTAATTATTTACCGTCGTATCTAACCTAGTAGCAGTTTTGTTAATCTTTTTCTGTACTGACTCGATCACTCGCGCCGCCGAAAAAAGATAACCGAAAACTATAGATAACGCGCTATGCTCTATAACAAAATAGTGAATAAGAAAGAATCAACGCAACCGTTCACATCAGATGCTCGAAGCACTCTTTTTCCGTAAACTTTGAATATGTACGACTACATTCTACAGACAATCCTACTACTGGAACTCACATCTGCAACAAGCAACTTATGCGTCCTAAAAAGCAATCTATACCTTGAATTACGATTGAAGGATTTTGTGAAATTAGCGTCCCTAGAAGCATTTTGTGCCTTCTGGCAACTTTACGCTTCTATTGATTCCTAAGCTCATCTGTTTCGCACCAACCGGTGGAGACTTTGTCCTATACCCAATGATTTAATTATCTCCAATCCGTTCAACCAATCGCAATGTGTTGTTATATAGTGGACGGATTATTATAATTTGAGATAACTCAATGCAGACGTCTTCCAGAATTGGCAGATCGACAGGCAATCGGTGGAGACCCACCTGGTACCTCACAGCAATATGCTTAAAGACGGACCGGAAGTTTTGATGAGCTACCTCCCCCAATTATAATACCACTAAACACAATATTAAAATATAATCCTATACTGCCTACAAGCGCATGCCAGTCTTTTAAGAATATAGTAGTTAATATTCAGAAGTGCAAATTCAAAGTAAATGTTATGTTATGTTATAAACGCTGAAAAACAAGTTCAGCCTTTTATCCATGCCATGTTGCTCCAGGCTCCTGAGATAAATGGTTTTGAAATGCAAAGATGATTCCAAAGTCTGCTGAAATCATTAATTGATATGAGAATGGAAAATTATATGATATGATTTACAGGTCGCACCCCCTCGCTATTGTCAAAGTGACAACATTGCCCAGGCTACGCCAACCAGCGTCTCCATGTTTCAGCTGGCAGTTTTTAGTGATCATATGACTCGTGGAGGCGTAAGGTAGGAACTTGTGAGGACCAGAGGTCCGTTGCACCCTCCTTCGAAGTTGTCAACTTCAAATGGCGAGCCCTGCGGATTTCTCAAGATATGATTGCAAAAACTGCAATTGCATTTTTTGCCACCTTTTCAACTTTTGGGTGTATGTTCAATCTACAGTCTGTACAATCTCGAGTTGAAGACGGTGTAAATGCCTATTTTTATCGTAGTATCACGTGCCGCCAAACACTCAGGCTGTCCTGCAGCCCAAGAAAACTGATAAGAACATTTCAATCGTGAACCATGTTCCCTTCGTAAACACAGGATCCATTGCACACTTACAAGCACGTTGGACATTTCAGCGCCATCATTTGATTAGGGCGAATCTGCTTTTGTAAACAAACACTTTATCTGCTAATTTATCGGAAGTTGAATACAATTCCTTCAAATTGAATATATCGGCGGATAGAAATAAAGCTCTTCTTCCTTAAAGAGTGCTTAATTTGTATTTGTGACCTTTTGTTCAAGAGCAAATGACTACGAAAGCCATTGTTTAAAAACGCAGATTCACCCTAATCTAATGTTGGTGCTGATTTCACAAACAAAATATCGTCAACAGTCAATTCGAGCTGAACTGCAGTTTCTATAAATTTTCGTGGAGAACCAATAGCGGATCAAGAACTAGAGCCGCACACACCAAAAGCATAGGGTTTCATGGTTCTTTAGACTGAATAAAATATAGTAGAAATTTATCAATTCGATGACATCAATTTCTTCACATCAACAAGCAGTCCTACGTCAACTTTGCAGTTATGTCACTGACATAACTCACCCTTTCGTTTTTTCGGTTGCAATTGTACAGAGTGATTATTTTTCTTATATTCTGCAATGGAATGTTTTTGAGTTTTTAAAGGGTGTTTGTTAGTTTATTGCCTTAGGAGATGTTTTAGCAAAGTAAGTACTTACGTGCGAAACAAACTTAATGATGCGATTTTGTTTTTTGTAAAAACTAAAAAAAAATTAACAATCAGACTGCTTTTTCCTCTCTGGAAAAGGAAATACAAAAAGATTTCTTTGAGATTATTTTAGTTTACCCTTATCAGTAAATGGAAATGAAAGATTGTTGTAATAAATCAAACAAACGGTTGGTAATATATTCAACTCAGAATATTTAAAGCTAGCTAATCGCCATGGTATCCCTAGGACAAACTAAACAAAATTCCATCGGAATTGTCCATTAGCTCATCCGGTGGTTTCTATTTGAATACTTGCACTATATGGTATGCCGATATGGTTATGTGCCTTTGCAAAACCTCGTACTTCAAGGCCGGATGATTCTCTTTGTCCATGTTGGCTAAATTCTCCTTCTTGATACCCTTGTAGTTGACGCATCGCTTAGAGCTGGGAAAGCTTTGCAGTAAACTGCATATGGTAGGGTGTGACAACCCGGAAAACCATTCCCCGGACGGTCTTCCATCGATGCTGCGGCAATCGAGGGGCGCGTTGATACACTGTAGCAGGATAGAATGGCACCCATCGGTCGAGTTCCCCATTATTGAAAGCTCGGTATCATTTTCCGGAATAATTTCATCGCGCAGAGTCGCCATTGTTCAGCACACGGCACGTGTAAATGCATTTTTCAAAGGATCATTCAGGTGACCATATGAGTGGGCTACCGCCCAATAAACACATGATCGTATATGATAGCGGATAAGAGTGAAAAGTGGAGGCGATATACATACATTTTACATGAAGTCAAATGGACGCATGTACGTATATCGCCTCCACGTTTTACATATATCCGCTATCATATACGATTTTGTGTTTGCTGGGCGTATTGTACCTTGGTGGGTCTCCCACAATTTCTCCTAGATTATGATCAGTAAATCCTGTCACCGTCATTGGGTAAGTCGGATGGCCTGATTGGCTCAGTGACATGTTCTTCATGGCAGAGGTTCTAACTGTTGCATTAGCATTAGCCCGGAGCTTTCTTGTTTGACCTTACCTTAAAAAACGCGATGTGTAGTAATTTAAACGACAGAATCCACCCATCACCACCATCCATGAAAGCACAAACGGGAAGGGAACCATCGCTCTTCACTATCGGTACACGTTAAAAAAAACCGCAGTAGAAACTACCATTTCGAGGGTTAAATTAAGCGCAAACACCAGCAATTTTCAGCTGACTATAAATGCGTTTGATTTTAACATGCCTGCGATTAAATCAACAATGGTGCTGTTGATACCAATATGAGGTCTGTCAAATATACCACAAAGGCGGAAGGTTTTACCACAATCGTAGTAAATTTGACTGAAATTTCACGGTAGTTTTGAAGATAGGCATATTGGGTAAAATGGTAGTTTCTACTACAAGATTTTTTTCGTACATTAGTATATCCCACCTAAAAATGAAAAAAAAAATCATTGAGCGTTTGATTGAAGAAACCGAACTTGGGACGACAAAAACAATTCATGCCTAAAATTCTGTCTCACCAATCACCGCCACAGTTTTCAACAACTTTGTCACTGAGTTGCTTGATTTTACGTGAATATTTATACACTTTGCAAGACTTACAGATCCAGGAAACAAAATGAAGCCGATTCATCGAAGAGATACTCCAAAGATAGCTCATAGATCTGAACATGAACGGCATCCTTGTATGGAATTCTCCTGTATGTTATTAGCTGGAGCGAAACGGAACAAACAAGTCAAACTAATCGGCTTCATCAGTATTTTTTTAATTTATTTCGTGGATTTTGCTGGAGTTGAGCACTTCAGATATGAATGGTAGCACAGGGATGAATACTCTGGTCCGCACAGGATCAATTAACAATCGTCAACAGTGAAAACGGAATGGAAACTATTGTGCTGATGGAATTAATTTGAATCTACCGGTGATGATACTGACATGTGGATATTAATGGTTCCAATTGTATTTGTAAATAACATCAGCTATCAGCTGACATAACTAACATGCACAGTAAAACACATCTACGCAATATTGTAAACAATCTAGTTTCCACGGCACTTTAACAGTAGAGGAAAGGCTTGTAAGATGAAACGGCTTGTAAGATGGAACAGCGCCACTTTTGACATTCACAGCGACAACACTATCGCGCTGTCAAGTGTTAACCTCATTTTTTTACTATTCTTCAATTTTCATTAGCTTTTGGAGTGAATACACTCATTAGATTTAGCTCTTCCAGGTTTTATTGTTCGAAAGTGTTGGCATAATTAAAATAGCAATAGGATTTCGAATATAGGCCATAATTTTTGTTTCAGGACTATAAATAATCAGTTCCTTGGGCAACTGTCTTTGGAGCCGCGAAAAAATAAAAATTATACATGTTACGAGCAAAAAAACGGATCGTGTTCCATCTTACAAGCCTTTCCTCTACTAGAAGCCGGTTCTCTAGTACGATAGTGATCCATAATTTTTCTAATTTTTCTTCGGCACAACTACGTCCTTCCCTTTTCGGTCCATGCCATAACCCTGAAGCAGATAAAATGTCTTTATGATTATTTTTCGTAGAGCAAATAATAATGATATGCAATTAATAATAAGATGCAGCTATATACCTCTAAGAAAGCAAACAAGCAAACAACAATGCGCAATAAATCTCATACGAATATGATCACTGCCTCATTATGTCTGCGAGACCATAAACAATGTTAGTCCTTGAATTAATTCGGTGGATGAAGAAAAAAAAACCTTCCCATCCTTTCAAAAACATAACGTGAGTCAGGTGGGCCGAAAAATACAACGATGCACAAATGCGAAGCTGAAAATATCATACAAGCCTACGCTGGGTAGCCGCTTTGAAACGATTTAACCCAACAGTAAGGTGTTTTAATTAGGCCACTCACAAAGTGTGATGATGGTTCATTTGATTGGAAAACAAACATTAGCTTAAACAACGCTTAGTTGCCGCTTTGAACTGGTTTGGACCAACAGTAAACTTGCAAGTTAACACAGGTCACAAAGACGGATCCCTTTCATACAGCACCTTCAACATATAAAATGTCTCAGAACCCCGCACGATCTACAGCATGTCCTATAAAAATGCGAAAGTTTTCAATACTTATTATTGAGTAGCTTCAGGTTTTGGGCCCGGGATACGTTTTGTTGGTTCCGTCGCGTAATTGAGTGGAAGTGATACCCATGGAGGAGGAAAAGCAAGATCGAGTATTTCTGCCGGTTTTCGACGGCTCTAATTTTTCCGCGTGGATGTTCAGAATGTTCGTTCTATTAGAAGAGCATGAACTAGTGGAGTGTGTCCAATGCTACGCTACGGATGTTGAAGAGCTGAAGGCTGATCCGGCGGATAACCAGGAGTAGAAGAATAAGAAAGTAAAAGATCGTGAGAAAAGAGCAAAGAAGAACCGCAGATGCAAATCCCTGCATGTGGGGCGAATTCATGATTCCCAGTTGGAATACGTTCGCGACAAACAGGACCCGAAAGACGTGTGGGATGCGTTGCATCACGTTTTTGAAAGGCGTGGTGTAGCGAGTAGAATGCATCTCTAGCGGCAGATTCTCACTCTTTGGTATGAATCGGGAAGTTTGCAGCGACCTTTTCTCGTCTTCGACAGATTAGTGCGCGGGTACCGGGCAACTGGTGCTGCTCTAGATGAGCTTGATGTGGTGTGTCACCTTCTCTTGACTCTCAGTACGTCTTTTTTGGCGGTTGTCACGGCACTCGAAACGACGCCGGTCAATATTCTCACGCTGGAGTTTGTTACGTGCCGGCTCCTAGACTGTTATATTATCACATACTTTATAAAACCTCTCTATTAATCTTGATTTTGCCAAACTTGGCCCACCCCGTACTTCAAGAGTAAAAAGGATAGGCAGTCGAATAAAGCACTTGTAACTGAGTGGTCGTGCGTTTCTTATTCTCTGACCCGAAAGTAAAACATGGTGTCAGAAGTTCTCGCGGAATAAAACTCGAAAAGTATTTTCGGTTCACGAAATCGTTTGGATAAAGTGGTGGACAAATCGAATTCCGTGGAGGCTGTCCGGAGAACAAACCAAAAGTGAATATAACTTTTGATCTTGCGGCGCGCTACGAGTGTACGCGGAAGCCCCACGACGCCATTTTGTGTTTCTTTTTTCACCTAAAAGTGAGGTTATTAGACCAAAATGGAGGAAATAGCTGCACTGTTGGAAAACCAGAACAAGCTATTCAGTGAGCTTGTGAAGCAGATGAAGCAGCAGCGGACGCACGAGGAAGGTGCCGCAATAGCAGTATCACCAACGTACCCCTTCTTCCTCCTCTGGACATCGACGGAGACATGGAGGAAAATTTTTCTGTTTTCGAAAGCAACTGGCGAAATTATGCGACAGCGGTTGGGATGGACAACTGGTCCGATGCCGAGAATCCCAAGAAAGTGAGTTTCTTGTTGTCAATAGTAGGAACTCCAGCGTTAAAAAATATTTCAACTTTGAACTCACTGCGGAGAACAAGTGAAGTCCGAATACCGTTGTGGAAGCCATTAAGAGGAAAGTGGTGTGTACCCGGAATATTATCGTTGACCGGCTGGAATTTTTCACCTCCCTTCACAGCTGTCGATGGAGAGCATCGACGATTTTGTATCTCGCTTGAAGATGTTGGCAAAATCATGCAAGTTCGCTGCGCTGGAAGACGAAATGCTAACGTTCAAGATTGTTACATCGAACAAGTGGCCACATCTTAAGGCAAAAATACTCACGATGACCGACATCACGACACGGAAGGCAGTTGATTTATGCAGAATGGAGGAAATCACACCAAAGCACACACAGGCACTATCGCTGGAGCCGCGTATGGATGTGAACAAAGCCAAGTCATCTAAGTCACGCAAATGTAAATCTTTGCAGAGACACGAGATGCGGTTTTCCAGCTGCTGCTGAAAAATACTGCCCCAAAGTTGTTAAAAACGTTCCGGAAGGTATTCTAGATAACAAAAGGAGACTGAAGTATTACTACGATCAAAAATCTCGAGTTCTACCTACTGTGGACACCGGTGAATCGGTATACGTACAGCTACAGCAAGATACCAAAATTTTGACTCCAGGAACCGTGAATCGAAAGCTAAATGATCGGTCATATGTAGTGGATGTTGATGGATCCTGCTATCGCCTAGATCTCGTGCACATAAAGCCGCGTAATGAACCATTTTCTCGCCCAACTACTGTGCATCCTGCTGCAACCGAAAATCTACAAGCCGACAAGAATAAACAGACAACAGTGAGGGTGGACAGTCCCTTGACAACCAACACAGCAGAGAGGTCACCGCCCGCTTCGTCGAAACAACCAGAGGTCGAAATGCACGCGACGGATGCGCAAGGAGAATCGATTCAAGGTGACCATCATTTGGAGATACCGTCATCGCAGAGATGAGCCGCACGAATATTTCGAAGACACCGAAACCAACCAGCCGACCAAAACGTGAAAGAAAACTGCCGAAAAAATTTGATGCTTTTGTTGCAGAGAATTAGTTTTGATTTTCTTTTTATAATGAAAAGGGGATGTTATTTTATCACATACTTTATATTAACCTCTCTATTAATCTTGATTTCACCCATACTTGGCCCACCCTGTACTTCAAGAGTAAAGAGGATAGGCAGTCGAATAAAGCACTTGTAACTGAGTGGTCGTGCATTTCTTTTCTCTGACCCGAAAGTAAAACATAGACGAAGAAACGAAGAACAAAAGCACCGAAGTGTGCACGGTGAAAAGCCGCTTTTTCTGGCTCAAAGCAAATGCCGAAGAAGAAAAGGTTCAAGTGTTTTGGCTGTAAGCAAGAGGGCCAGAAATTAGCGGAGTGCCCATTGAAGAAGAAAGAAGAAGCAAAGAACAAGTCGAAAGCTCACGTAGCAGATCAAAGTGAAGTATGTTTTGTTGGGTTCAGCAGGGGCAGTGCTTGATCGGATGGGTCGAACAGAGTTGATTGGTATATCGACTCAGGTTGCTCCGACCATTTGGTCAATGACAAATCGCTTTTCGTTGAATTAAAAGAGCTGGAACAGCCGGTGGAGATCGTGATCGCCAAGGATGGTGAGACAATCAAGGCGAAGCAAGCGGGAACGGTGAAGGTGACCTCCGTCGTGAATGGCAAGGAGATAAAGTGTTCCGTTGGAAATGTCCTCTTCATACCAGAGCTTCGGTGTAACTTATTTTCTGTAATGCGTTGTGATGAAGCTGGTATGAAGGAAGTTTTCGGAAGTGAATTGGTTCAAATGTATCGTGACTCGGAAATGGTTGCAACGGGTTCGCGCGTCGGGAAACTATACTGTTTGGACTTGTTTGTTGACGGTCGAAAAGCAAGTGAGTCTTTGCTATCGTTCGGGCGCATGCCAGCAAATCTGGAGTTGTGGTATCGGCCGAAGTGAGAAACTGCCGTCAGAGAAGAGATTGCAGCCTTGAAGAAGAATAAAACTTGGACTATGACCGAGCTGCACGGAAATCGTTAGCCGATTACAAGTAAGTGGGTCATCAAAATAAAGCCTGGCTTAAATGGGGAACCAGATCGCTATAAAGCCCGACTAGCGGCTAGGGGTTTTAGTCAAAAGTTTGGCTTCGACTATAGCGAAACCTACTCCCCGGTTGCTAAACTTGACACGTTACGGTCAGTTTTTGCGATTGCTTGTCGAGAAGAGGTGGTGCATCAAATGGATGTTTGCACTGCCTTTTTGAATGGGCCACTTACAGAGGAAATTTTTAAGGTTCAGCCAGAAGGGTTCGTCGAAGGGAAGAACTTAGTCTGTCACTTGGAAAAGTCGCTGTATGGCCTTAAACAGGCTCCTCGTGCCTGGAACAGTCGATTTCACAGTTTTGTGGTGGATCGTCTTGGCTTCCAGCAAAGCGCCAATGATCGATGCCTGTATTTCAGTGGATCCGGAGCGACTCGAGTTATAATAGTTCTCTATGTGGATGAGACTGTAATTGCTGGATCGTCTTTGAAGGTAGTGCAGACCGCGAAGAATTGTCTATCCAAGGAATTCCAGATGGCGGACATAGGCGAAATCAAGTGTTTTCTTGGGATGCAGGTGGACTACAATATAGCTGGCGGTGTGATGAAGATCACTCAACGGAACTACTAGGAGAATGTTCAGAAGCGATTTAAAACGGAGGACTGTAAACCGTGTTCAACGCCTATTGAGAACTGATTGAAGCTGCCGAAAGGAAACGAACAGAATCGAACCAAGAACCCATTCAGGGACTTGTTGGTTGCTTGTCATATGCGTCGTTAACGACTAGACCAGACTTAGCAGCTGCAGTGAATTTCTATAGCCAATTCCAGAGCTGCCCCAGCGATGACCATTGGACACATCTGAAAAGAATACTTTGCTATGTTAAAGGATTGCTTGATTTTGGTCTGGTTTTCTGTGCGGATGCAGCAACGTCTTAGTTGGAGGTCTTTTGGATGCTGACAGGGCAAATTATTCCTCTGATAGCCGTTCCGTGAGTGAAGGTGTGTTGAAAGTGTTCGGATGTACAGTCAGCTGGCTGACCAGGAAACAGCAAACCGCCGCACTTTCGTCAACAGAGGCTGAGCTATCAGCGCTCTATACTGTGACCTGTCACGAGATGTGGTTGAGTCGTCTTTTGTACGATTTGGGATACAGTAGTAAGCAACCGATCTTCGTTTACGAAGATAACCAATCTGCTATGAGGTTCGCCGAGGAGTCTAAAGATTTTGGACGTGTCGAAAATGAAGTTTCACTTTCTCCGGAACTTGATAAGAGATGGGTGCATTGTTTTGAAGTTCCTTCCGTCTGCTGACCAGCCTGCAGATATGATGACGAAAGGCCTACCAGTGGCAGCATTTCGACGTCATCGTTCCAGTATTGGATTGCAGCCCCTGCAGTTGAGTGTGCAGCCCCTTTGCACTCACCATATCTAGTAACCTTTTGAGAGCCGTGTTGCCCCTTCTTTTCGGTTACACCACTGCCTAGAGATAGATATAAACAACAACACTTCCGCTTGTTATATTAGGTGCGCAACTAAGTTCCCGCTGTTTAGCAATAGATGGCGCCAGTAGTAAGAACTGGTCGAATTTTGTACATCTCAGGCGTCATAAATCAAGCTCAGACATACACTGATAGGCAAAATAAAGTGCCCACCTCATCGTTTTTTCAATTTCTCTCATTTACTTGGTTCAAATTAAAGTAAACACACTGTATTTTTTTTATTATCTTATTTTTTATATTCTTTTTAAGTTTCACTTATGGAATACTGAAAAAAAGGAGTTTTACTTAAAGAAAAAAAAACAATTTATGTTGAAAAAAAAAACAGTGACAAAATAAAGTGCCCACTTCATTTAGGCTACAGAAAACATAAATTAAAGTAAAATAAAAGCATTTCAATAATTGATGTGTCCTCCTTTGGCCTTCACGACCTCCTGCAGGCACTTCAACATGCTCTCGACCAGGTTCTTTAGGTGCTGTGGATCTAGCTCTTCCCAGGCGCGCTCCAGGGCTTCAAAATAGTTATTTTTATTGGTAACACCAGTTTTGTCAACCCTGGCATCGAGAATCGCCCACAAATTCTCGATGGGATTGAGGTCCGGGCTTTGTGGAGGCCATTTCAGCGGTTTAATCCGACAAGACCGGAAGAAAGACTTGGTCTTCTTGGCAGTATGCTTCGGGTCGTTGTCCTGCTGGAATACGAACTTCTCTTCAAGGCCCGTCTGGATCAGCGAAACCTCCAGATTTTCTCGCAGGATCATGCACGAAGTCAAGAAGAACCCGTAGGCCAAGAAGACCAAGTCTTTCTAAAGAACCTGGTCGAGAGCATGTCGAAGCGCCTGCAGGAGGTCCTGAAGGCCAAAGGAGGACACATCAATGATTGAAATGCTTTTATTTTACTTTAATTTATGTTTTCTGTAGCCTAAATGAAGTGGACACTTTATTTTGTCACTGTTTTTTGTTCAACACCAATTGATTTTTTTTCTTTATGTAAAACTCCTTTTTTTTCAGTATTCCATAAGTGAAACTTAAAAAGAATATAAAAAATAAGATAATAAAAAAAAATACAGTGTGTTTACTTTAATTTGAACCAAGTAAATGAGAGAAATTGAAAAAACGATGAGGTGGGCACTTTATTTTGCCTATCAGTGTATGGTAAACAAACCGCTTTGCCAAATCAGTGATTTTGGTTTAGTGTTATATATTTTGGTTGTTTGAAGATGTCTGATTTCGTGCTAAATAATCGTCATTTGCGGGAAGTGTTGATTTTCTTCTTTCATTCAAAGAAAACGGCGGCTGAAGCACATCGAGAGCTCCACAAAGTTTACGGTGATTCTGCTCTGAGTGAAACAACGTGTCGTGATTGGTTTCGTCGCTTCAAAAACGATGATTTCTGTGTTGATGATCGTCCCCGTGAAGGAAGGCCAAAAAACTTCGAAGACTCTGAATTGGAGGCATTGCTCGATGAGGATCCGTGTCAAACGCAAGAAGAGCTTGGTTCAGGATTAGGAGTTTCCCGCCAAGCCGTTTCTAAGCGATTGCATGCGTTGGGAATGATTCAAAAGCAAGGAACTTGGGTTCCTTACGATTTGAAGCCAAGAGCGTCGTTTTTTCGTCTGTGAACAACTGCTCCAGCGGCAAAAAATGAAGAGTTTTCTACATTGCATTGTGACGGGTGACGAAAAATGGATTCATTACAGTAATCCAAAACGGAAACATTCATGAGGACTGCCCGGGCATGCTTCAACATCGTCGCCTAGGCCGAATATTCACGCTGCGAAGGTTATGCTGTGTATTTGGTGGGACCAAGTTGGTGTTATTTATTATGAGCTGTTGAAACCAAACGAGACCATTACCAGGGAACGGTATCGAACTCAATTGATGCGATTGAGCCGAGCACTGCACGAAAAACGGCCACAATACGAGCACAGACACGAAAAAGTGATTCTTCAACATGACAACACTCGACCTCACGTTGCGAAACCCGTGAAAACCTACTTGGAAACGCTCAAATGGGAAGTCCTACCCCACCCGCCATATTCTCCTGATATTGCACCGTCCGATTATTACTTGTTCCGTTCGATGGCACATGGTCTCACTGGTCAGCAATTCCACTCATATGATGAAATCTCAAAATGGCTTGATTCTTGGATAGCATCAAAAGACGAACAGTTCTATCGAAATGGTATTCACGTTCTACCAGAAAGATGGGAAAAAGTCGTAGCTAGTGACGGGCAATAGTTTGAATAATTCGTTTGTAACCTTTGTTTTCAAAATAAAGTTCCTTTTTCACCCAAAAAAACAGCGAGAACTTAGTTGCGCACTAATACCATAAGTTCTTTTCCCGATAATTAACACGTTTTTTTCTTTTTTTTTTTTGGTGTTTTTTGTGGGCTTTCTTTGTGGGGCCACCCGAAATATCCTTTCAAAAGATGGCATAAAATGTTCGCGGGGGGGAAGAGAAAAAAACCAACCGAAAGGAAGGAAATAAAAAAAAAAGGGGGGGGGGGGGGAAAGGTTGGGTGGTAAGAATAAAAAAAAAAAACTATATTTTTTTTAGGGGAGATGAGAGATTTTGGGGGGAGGGGGGGGGGGGGGAAAGAAAATAAAACGGCCGGAGTCTTGGTTTTTGGGGCAGTTGAGTCCTTTGGCTTGAAAATGCCTCCAGTATATATCAAAGCTGGATTTAAAGTTAATACCGAGGTTGACATGAACGTTTTGAAGGACCACGTTCTGCCATGGATGAAAGCCAACTTTGGAACACACCGACACGTCATTTTCCAACAGGACGGAGCACCGTGTCATACCTCAAATAGGACTCAAGCGTGACTGAAGGAAGACATGGAATTTTTGCTAAAGGACATTTGACCTCCTAGCAGCCCGGACTTTGGATTACTCAATATGGGCATATGTTCAGGCTAAGGCCTGTGAACGTTCTCACCCCAGTGTTGGCGCCCTGAAAGCTTCCATTACCAAGGCATGGAACTCGATGACTGGCTCATACATTAGGAAGGTATGCTCTCGATTCCGTCCCCGTTTGGAGAAGGTGATCGAGAAAAATGGTGGATATATTGAGTACTGTAATCATGAAATCCTTAATAAACGATTCCGTACATAAAATTATGATTTTTATCATCACTTTCTATGAAAAAAAACTTATTTTATTACAACCCATACAATATTTTTCGAATTTGTATGTAACAAATTTAACAAGGGGGAGGGGGGTCGATTATTACATAAAAATGCCTGACGTAATTAAAGTACGGCCCTTATCATCAAAATTTTCCTGGCTTTTGAAATCTGTCATATCGCAAAATTCTCTACTGCGTCATACAAATTCTCTACTGCGTCATAAAAAAGTGAACGCGGAGTAGTGAACACGCACGATGTTTACAACTCCTTCGGACTTTCAACGTGGCCGAATTGTCGGTGCTCGAGAAGCTGGAGCTTCGATATCTGAGACAGCCAAATTAGTCGGTGTATTAGCGTCAACGGCTTGCCGTATTATGGCTGAGTATTTGAAGGACGGTAAAACGGCGGCAAATAAAAGTGCGTGTGGACGTAAAAAGAAATTAGATGCCAGGCAAAAAACATTTCTGAAGCAAACTGTAACGGATGATCGCAGAATATGTGCTGTGAAAGCAACCGCGGCCTTAAATACAACGCTGGAAGAGCCCGTTTCTGTTCGAACAGTTTGAAGGGAACTCCACGACTAAAACTTGTACAGCCGAGCTGCAGCCCATTCATACTGCCTGTATTATCAAGTCTTGGTATGAGGAACACGATGTGGACTTTAAGCATCTGCCATGGCCAGCACAATCTCCGGATTTGAACATCATCGAGCCACTTTGGTCCACATTGGAAGCTCAAATTCACAGTGTTTTTCCTCTTCCATCGTCGCTGAAAGCGCTCGAGGATCTTCTAATCCAAGAATGGTACCAAATTCCAATTGAAACCATTCGTAAGCTGTATGAGTTTTCAAGCAAACTCCGTATTAGTATGCATTCTTATTAAACAGTAGAGAAGTATAGAAAACTTTCATTTTTTAAAGGTTATATTTTTCTAACGCCTATTCGTGAATACGAAAAATAACAAAACACATCATGTTTAAATACGAAAACACAGTTGTCTCAACAAAATGTTCTTCTGGGGCGTATCGGTGGTTTCGAGGGTTGCTAAGGTGTTAAACAGGTTTCCCCGGGGACGTTCTGGTATTAAAATGTAATAGGTCTACTGCAGGTTCCCCCGGGGACGTTGCGGTAATCCCGGGAGCGGCCAGTGTATCCAAATGTCTTTTTGAAGTTAAAAAAAAAGCTTTATGAAGAAAAAAGAGGAAGAAAGAGGTGTCGCACGGCATGTTTTGGTGTAAAAATGTAATTGGTCTACTACAAGTTCCCTCGGGGTCGTTCCGGTGGCCCCGGGAGCGGTCAATATGACCAATGGTCTATTCGAGTATACCAAAACCTTATTTATGAAAATCATGAGGATATAGCTGTTGCACGGCATGTTTTGGGGTCAAAATGTAATTGGCCACTGCTACAGGTTCATCCGGAAAAATTCCGGTGGCCCAGGAAGTGGCCAATGTGGTTTTTTAAGTGTATCTAAACATTCTTTATGAAAAATCATGAATATAGAGCTGCCGCACGGCATATTTTGGTGTAAAACTGTAATTGGTCTACTACAGGTTCCTCCGGGGTCGTTCCTGTGGTCCCGGGAGCGGCCAATGTGACCAATGGTCTTTTCGAGTATACAAGAACCTTGTTTATGAAAAATCATGATGATAGAGCTGTCACACGGCATGTTTTCGCGTCAAAATGTAATTGGCCAATGTTACAGGTTCCCCGGGAACATTCCAGTGGCCCCGGGAGTTGCCAATGTGTCCAAATGTCCACTTTAAGTTTAA
The DNA here is from genome assembly GCA_024533555.2 of Aedes koreicus. Taxonomy (NCBI): domain Eukaryota; kingdom Metazoa; phylum Arthropoda; class Insecta; order Diptera; family Culicidae; genus Aedes; species Aedes koreicus. The sequence goes on from JAHHFK020004506.1 coordinate 64,024, forward strand.
AGAAAGCTTTATCATGAAAAAATAAGAAGAAAGAGGTGCGTACGGCATGTTTTGGCGTAAAAATGTAATTGGTTCCTGCTACAGTATATCTAAACATTCTTGATGAAAAATCATAAGATCAAAATAGAGCTGTCGCACGGCAAATTTTGGTGTAAAACTGTACTTGGTCTACTACTGGTTCCCCCAGGGTCGTTCCAGTGGTCCCGGGAGTGGCCAATGAGGCCAATGGTCTTTTCTAGTATACCAAAACCGTATTTATGAAACATCATGAAGATAGAGCTGTCGCATGGCATGTTTTGGCGTCAAAATGTAATTGGCCCCTGCTACAGGTTCCCCCGGGAACATTCAAATGGCCCCGGGAGTGGCCAATGTTTCCAAATGTCCACTTTAAGTTTAAATAAAGCTTTATGATGAAAAAAGAAGAAGAAAGAGGTGTCGCACGGCATGTTTTGGCGTAAAAATGTAATTGGCCCCTGCTACAGGTTCCCTCGGGAACGTTCCGGTGACCGCAGGAGTGGCCAATGTGCCCAATGGTCTTTTTACGTATATCTCAACCTTAGTTATGAAAAATCATGAAGAGAACGGTCGCACGGAATGTTTTGGTGTAAAAATGTAATTGGTCTACTACAGGTTCCCCCGGGGTCGTTCCGGTGGCCCCGGGAGTGGCGAATGTGGCCAATGGTCTTTTCTAGTATACCAAAACATTATTGTTTGTATGTATGTATGGTAGCCACCATCCCTTTTAGCGCTTGGCTTGGATGCAGCTCCACTTAAGAAAAAAAAAGCCAATATGGGGGGAGGGGAAAAAAAGGGGGGGGGGAACCATATGCAGAGACACTTTTTTTTTTTTTTAATCAGTTTGTTTATTTGTTAGGCTCAGGCGTGTGTAACACTTTACGGAGCCGATATTCAATATTGTTATTTACAATGTACAATTTTTCAATTTTAGTAAAGTGGGGTGCCAATTACTCGTGGCTAGCTCGAGGTTAATGGGTCACATTATTGTTTGGAAGGGGCTAGGCAGGTAACTTATTTCAGGTATTTGTTGCTGCTCATGGTTGCGACATCTTCCAGATCCTCGGTCTCTGTAGTCCCTTACAGGAACTAATCTGCAGGTGGGTGACCACAGCTTGCTGGGCAGGTACAAGTAGCACGGAAACAAAAGGATAATATAACTGGGACACAATGGCAGGGAATTTACTAGAGTGAAAGGGAGGGGGTGATGACATTACACTCTTAGATCAGACAAACAAAGGAATTCGTAAATCGCTTGCATGTAGGGAAGATCATGCATTCCCAAAACATCTCTTACTTCGCGGAAGGGTTGTCTACCTCGGGCCACAAGGGTATCCAATAGTCGTGCTCTGGAGGCATCATTACCCGGGCAATGCCAAACTGCGTGATCGATGTCATCATAACCGGTTCCGCACCTACATATGTTGCTATCGACGAGGTTAATTCTGTAGAGATGTGCGTCTAGCGAGTAGTGGTTGGACATAAGTCTTGACATCACACGAATGAAACCGCGACTTACATCCAGACCTTTGAACCACGATCTCGACGAAACATTTGGAATAATGGAATGTAACCACCGCCCAAGAGAATTACTTGTCCAAGCGTTTTGCCAACTTTGAAGAGAACTCTGACGTACTAATGGGAAAAATTCATCATGTGAAATTCTTCTTTCAAAAATCTCGCCTTCTTGTGCGCCCACCTTTGCTAGAGAGTCCGCCTTCTCATTGCCTGGAATTGAGCAATGTGAGGGGACCCATACAAAGGTTATTCTAAATGATCTTTCGACCAACGCACACATCTGCTCCCTTATTTTTGAAAGAAAGTAAGATGAGTGCTTATCTGTTTTCATCGACTGGAGAGCCTCAATAGAACTGAGACTATCCGAGAAGATGAAATAATGGTCTACGGGCATGTCGGAAATTATCCCCAATGCGAAATTGATTGCTGCCAGCTCAGCAACATATACGGAACAAGGTTCCTGAAGTTTCCGGAAGGCAGATGAGTATTCATTGTAAACACCGAAACCAGTGGATCCATCAATGCGCGACCCATCAGTGAAAATTCTTCTATTGCAATTGACATGTTGGTACTTTTCGATGAAAATATGGGGAATTAAAATAGGTCGAAGTTGATCTGGAACTCCTTGAATAGCCTGTTTCATGGAGAGATCATAAGCAATGGAGGAACTGTGATAAGGAAAGCGTACACTAGGAGGGATATAGCATGGAAGACTAATATCAGATGACATATAGTTAATATAGATTCGTAAGAATCTAGACTGGGTTCTCAATTCGAGCATTTCTTCGAAGTTTTCAATCACAAGGTTGTTACTGATTCCACACTTGATCAGTATTCTAGATGAGAGCTCCCAGAAGCGGTTCTGTAAGGGTTTTACTCCTGCCAGAACCTCCAGGCTCATATTGTGCGTTGAATGCATACAGCCAAGGGCAATACGTAGACAACGATATTGAATGCGTTCCAATTTGATGAGGTGGCTATCTCTTGCCGAGAGGAAGCAAAAAGAGCCATATTCGAGAACTGAAAGAATAGTTGTTTTGTAGAGTTTAATGAGGTCTTCCGGGTGAGCACCCCACCATGTCCCGGAAATTGATCTTAGAAAATTGATCCTTTGTTGACATTTCTGTTTTAAATACGCAAAGTGATTACTCCAAGTGCATTTTGAATCAAACATGACTCCAAGGTATTTAAAGGTCAAAGATTGGGTAATGTCTCTTCCCAACAGCTTGAGACGCAGTTGGGCTGGGAACCGCTTTCTAGTAAACACTACCAATTCGGTTTTATGCGGTGAAAACTCGATCCCCAAATTTCTGGCCCAGATGGACAGATTATCTAGGGAATTTTGCAATGGTCTTTGCAAGATTTCCGCACGTGGACCTCTAAAGGAGATCACAGCATCGTCTGCAAGTTGTCTTAGCGTGCATCTATTTTCCAAGCAGTTATCAATATCTTTAACATAAAAATTATAAAGCAAGGGACTTAAACATGAGCCTTGGGGTAAGCCCATGTAGCTAATTCTGGAAGTTGTCAGTTGACCCAGATTGAAGGTCATTTGTTTTTCTGACAGTAAATTATACAAAAAGTTGTTTAAAATTCCTGGTAATCCACTACTGTGCAGACTATCTGCAAGTATATCTATGGAAACTGAATCAAATGCGCCCTTAATATCCAGAAATACTGAAGCCAATTGCTCCTTGTGTGCAAAGGCCAGTTGTATATCAGATGAAAGCAACGCTAAACAATCGTTTGTTCCTTTGCTCTTTCGGAAACCAAATTGCGTGTTTGATAGCAGGTTGTTTGATTCAACCCAACGGTCAAGTCTTGATAGGATCATTTTTTTTAAAAATTTTCCTGGGGGGGAGGCGGAGGTAAGAATTGTAGGCGGGGGTTTCCGGTGTTTGAGGGCTATCCTGGGGGGGCGGGGGATTAATGGTGGAGGTTAAGGGTGGTATCGGGGGGTGGGGGGGTGTTGGTGTTTTTTGGGGGGGGGGGGGGGGGGAAAGGATAAGTGGGGGGGGGCGGGGGGTTGGGGGGCGGGGGGGGGGGGGGGGGAAATGGGAACCTTTTTGGGAAGATGCCTGCTGGGGTTTTGGTGTGGGGGGGGGGGGGGGGCTGTACGGCGTTTTCCAAGGGGTTTCGGGTGGTCTGAGACGCAAGAAAGGGCGTTTTTTTGTTTTGTTTGTTGGTTTAAGCCTTTTTTCAAGCTTGAGGTACTTATCAAAAAGCTCACATGTTTCATGTCTACGATAATCTTTAGACGCATCGGATTTCTCAAGATACAACTTAGTGCTTTCGTCATCCCACCCAGGGGTGGCGGGTCTTCTTTTGAGGGATGCACTTGGAACACGTCGTTTCTGAGCTTCTAATGCACTTTTGTACATCAGGTCGGAAAGGAAACGATACTCTTCTAATGGTGGAAGAGGATCGGTAGAATCAATACCAAGAGTTACCGCCGATGCAAAATGTTGCCAATCGATATGCCTCGTGAGGTCATAAGGAACATGGATTGGCTGGTCTGTTTTGTGAAAACTATTTGTGATTGAGATAATTATTGGTAAGTGATCACTACCATGGGGATCATTGATTACCTTCCACAGACAATCTAATGATAGTGAATTAGAACACAAAGATATGTCAAGTCGACTCTCCCTGGCAGGAGGTTTTGCTATTCGTGTCGCTTCCCCAGTTTATCAACAGGAGGGACATAGACGGAAGCTATGCAAAGATCTTTATTCTTTACATCTATTTGGCAAGCGACGATTTCAATGCCTGAGATTATTGGGAGTGAGATTTCATAGAAGGGGTAGCATTTTTTGATCCCCAAAAGTACGCCACCATATGAATCATCTCGATCCAGGCGAATAATGTTAAAATAGTGGAAGTTTAATTCATCTTCAGAAGAAAGCCATGGTTCACAGAGAGCAAATATATCACAATCAGAATTGTGAATCAAATACTTGAACGAGTCTAATTAAGGTATTAAACTACGACAGTTCCATTGTTATACGGTGATCATATCTTGATCCTCACTCGACGAATTATTCATCGAAAGATATGAATTCACCAATCAGGGGCTATGATACAGTCAATTGCTTGAAGTAGTTTCCAACTATAAGAATAAGCAGGTCAATAATTCCTCGGAGCGGCGAAGCATCCGAAAGGCCAAGAGCATTTAAAATGTTATCCACAATGTACCTAAAATTAATCATACCTCGCTTGGACGGGATATTCTTAGAATTGCGAGAAGACGTAGTATTTGGTTTTGGCAACCTCTTACGGTTACTGTTATTAGGTAGCGGCGGGTTGGTATAGCTACAGCTAGGAACGGATGCATCAGCTATGACCGGTTTATTCGGTTTTTTAAATTGACCCCCGCTACCTCCATTTTTTTTGCAAGCTTTTGAGAGTAGATTGTATTTGTTTTATTTGAGAACTAGTTGGCTTCCTTTTACCGGGGGCGTGTACCTCCGGAAATCCACTCTCATCGGCTACGTCAGAATCCAGTTCGTCGGAAGACAAAATCAAAAAAGGATTTTCATTTTGAGCGCCTGATACAGGCGATTCAGACGCTCCGTTTTGCGACTTTAACATTTCTGCATACGTCTGCTTGAAGCGTTCTTGTATGGAACGTCTCACGTTACCAGTGCGCTTCTTGTACACGGGGCAGTGCTGCAAATCGTGGAGAGGCTCTTTGCCACAGTAAGCACACTTTGTTGCTTCCTGTTGGCAAGCATCCTCTAAATGCCTTTGGCCGCATTTGCCACTACGGGGCTTGTTGTCGCAAAAAGTAGCCGTATGACCCAACTGTTTGCACTTGGTACAATTAAATACCCTTGGTACAAAAAGGCGCACTGGGAAAAAAAACTTTATCAATTTCAACAAATTTTGGGAGAATTGATCCGGTGAAGGTCACTGGTAGCGAGTTTGACGGTGAATACGTCTTTTTTCCATCTACCGTTGATCCTGCGTGCAATTGTTTGTATTCCAGAATCTCAATGGTAGACGAAGCAGAATCTGGAAGTCGCCCCTTACCTTCCATAACGTCTTCACACGTCAGGCTCGCTGCAGAAACCACACCATCTATCTCTACATCTCGAGATGGGATGTAGACGTAGTACTCGACATTATAACCTTCGTCACTAGCAATTTCATTTGCAATTTTATACGTAGGTGCAGTGACACGCAGTTTTTTTCGGTTGACCTGATGAAATTCGGTCCCCGGATAACGACGCGTCAAATTTCTTTTTATGCCCAAAAAGTCTAGGGCTTTCACTTTCTGCCGAAAGTAGACAACCCAAGGAGAGGCAGAAGACGGCTGATAACAGCGCGCCCTAAAAACATCTTTGGGAGGCAAGTCGCCCCCCATAGAATCATCCATGAAAAGACAAATCAGGGACAAAAAAAAAAAATTGAATAAAACAAATTAAAAATCAGATGTTTTTTTTTGAACCACTTTAAACCAATTAAATTCCCTTGGTTCAAAAAGGCGCACTGGGTAAAATACTTTATCAATTTCAACAAATTTTGGTAGAATTGATCCGGCGAAGGTCACTTGTAGCGAGTTTGACGGTGAATACGTCTTTTTTCATCTACCATTGATCCTGCGTGCAATTGTTTGCATTCCAGAATCTCAATGGTAGACGAAGCAGAATCTGGAAGTCGCCCCTTACCTTCCATAACGTCTTCACACGTCAGGCTCGCTGCAGAAACCACACCATCTATCTCTACATCTCGAGATGGGATGTAGACGTAGTACTCGATATTATCACCTTCGTCACTAGCAATTTCATTTGCAATTTTATACGTAGGTGTAGTGACACGCAGTTTGTTTCGGTTGACCTGATGAAATTCGGTCCCCGGATAACGACGCGTTAAATTTTTTTTTATGCCCAAAAAGTCTAGGGCTTTCACTTTCTGCCGAAAATTGACAACGGAAGGAGAGGCAGAAGACGGCTGATAACAGTGCGCCCTAAAAACATCTTTGGGAGGCAAGTCGCCCCCCTTAGAATCATCCATGAAAAGACAAATCAAGGACAATAAAAAAAAATATTAAATAAAACAAAATAAAAATCAGATGATTTTTTTTGAACCACCCTATACAGAACGTTATTTTTTTGATCCACCCTATGCAGAACGATTCACTATACGGGAAAGAGATACACAAAAAACACTCACAGATGAGGCAACAATAAAGGAGACTGTGACTGTGCTACTTGCCCTTACGCTGCGCCTTTGCCGGTATGGCACCTTCTGCTGTTGTTCGTAAACAAAGCACCGCTTGCTGACCGGCAGTGGATGGAGCGATGATCTTCCCTGCTACGATGATGCTTAGGGGGTTTCACTTTTTCCCTCGGGTGTTAACGATGGTACTGGCTGGACAGATCATCCGTCGGACTCGGCCGGGAATGTCTGCTTCTCTAAAGGAACAATCGGCTGGATATCGGCGGTTCAAACAGTGCACTAATTTTACTCACCGCGTTGTTAATAGCGGGTGGGAGAAAAAAACAACCAAAAGAGGTAGTGCGGGGTGCGAAAAAAACTGAACCGAAGCTCTTCAGCGTTCGATGCGGAAGATACATTGCGCTACTGTTTGTCTTGTTCTTCATACGCTGAACATGTTTGGCTAGATGTTCCATTTCCCTGACCAATTTGCTTGCCCTGGGATTCTGGATAACATTTGTTGCTTGTCCCTGGAAATCCCTGGATCCCTTTAAATTTTTCAATGTGCTTTAAACGCAATTTTGTGGTTAGGAACATGTTTTATTCGTCAGATCAAAAAAATCAATGGTTCAAATCAAGTAAGTGGTCTTATCAATTTTAATTTGTTCTCTGAAAAGAAAAGATGCGCTCGCTATCGGTTGACGTCGGTTTGATTGATTTTAAGCCGAAGAGGTTCTTTCGAAGAGGTCGATTCCAACTTTGGAGTTACTTTTCTTAAGCTTCGAATATAAGAAACTCAAGCTGCCTTCCGCAGTCTTCCCAATGCTTCCGAAGCGAGTCTGATTGGCTGAAGAGCTTCTTGAAGCTTTTTTGCAACCTCGAAACATAAGACCTGAAAGGCCTATTTCGGAAAGTGTCTCTTTGATGCAATCAAAACCGCGAATGAAGTGCTCCAGCATCGTTTCAGTCGAGTTCCAACTAGTTTAGACGTCCACACATAGTTGAAGTGGTTTTTGTAACATTTTCGTGATTTTTTCTTGAAGCAGTGCATTCTTAACAGGCGATTTTCGAAAAAATTTCGCGACTCTTGAATACGTTTCAGAGACTCTCCAAATCGCGTGGTGTTCTAGTCTATAATTGAAATAAATTAGCTGTTTTCTTTAATATGAACATGAACATTCCAATATATTTACCCGAAGAACCAACTTCATCATCATAGTTATCACTATCCGAATCGTCGCTATCTGAATCCTCATTTTCAATTGGTACCGGTGACTGATCCTTGTACAGGACATCGCAAACCCCCAAGTGAATCGCATGGTTGTAACACTGCTGATGAAGGTAATCCGACAATCTTCCAAACTTCGTCATCACTCGAGCTCCGTCAGTCGTTGATGCAACAATGTTTCAATCCTTAATACCGAATTTCCTGACCATATCCTTGACCATTTCCAAAACATTTTCAGCAGGTAGTGATCCACGAATTTTGCCGAGACCCAGATTGTAGAATGATCCGTCAGCGAAATGGGCATTCACGTTTAAGTAGCGCTTGTTGCTTGGACTTGTCCACTCGTCCAAAGTGAGACTAACCAGTTCACCGCTATCGATACGCTTCACTATTTCATCCCGCGTTTGTGGCTGAGCGTATCCATAGTATTCGACGTTGGCAGAGAATATCCACGATCTGCGATCGATTGTCTGATGAACTTGCTGTTGGTGAATGCATTGATCGAAAATCCGTCCTCTGCTGCCAGCCGAGCTACAATTTCCTCCAGTGACTGACGTTTAACGAACTTGAGCATCGATACTTGTTTCACTGGGACATTCGGTGTGGATGATTTAACTTTCGCAGCAGACTCACTAGGATTTGTGGGGGGTTTGGAATCCATGTCGTGTTTGTTCTTCATGAGCCGGAGCAAGCCACTGGTCGAAGAGCCCTTGCACGACAAAATTTGCTCGCACTTCCGACATCGTGCTTTTTCTTTGTCATCCGCAATTCTATCGAAGTGTTTCCAAGTTTCAGCCATGCCTTGAAAATAATTGGATGTAAGGCTACATTAGCACCGAATAATCCAAAATTATTCAATGAACACAGAAGCAGTAATCAGTGAATGAAAACAATGTTTTGAATGGAAATGACAGCTTGCGTCGTATTGGCGCGCGCGCGTGTCTGTGTGTGTTAAATGTGTAGGCAAAAATGCGAATGCCTAATGAACCAACACAAAAGGAATGATGCATTTTCATGAATGATGTATAACATCGATGTAGGTACAGTAAATATGTATGCTGGCGTTGTATGGGTTATACCATAGACTAATTCTAAGACCAGTAGGTCCCGAACAAATACGATTTTTTTCTTGGCTCAGTCAGTACTAGCACATCGGTCCCAAGCCTAATAATGCGCCCCTAATAATGAACTCACACGAACACACTCTCAAATATTCTGTCAAAATAACACAGCAAATCAAAACAAAGGCGCAAATATGTATAGCTAGGTGCTGGCTTCAAGGTGTACTTCGGACCAAGGGGTTCTACAACAGTGAACCAATTTCAAATCGCTAGTTGCATATTGATTGTTGGTTATACCGAATGCGCGTAAACGATACACTGAAATTTATTGGGAAGTATCAAAGCGAAAAAATATGTGAAACGTGTGTCCCGGGAATCCCGGGATTTTCGGGACGGTGAAAAATCGTATCCCGGGATTCGAGATATCCCGAATTTTCCAAGATCTCGGGATTTTTTGTCCCGGGATATCCCGGGTTGGAACCTCTATGCCGGGTACATAACTGTCACATATACACAACATAAAAACCAGGAAAAGATATTTTGCCAACGACGTCAGGGCTATGGGTCCTCTACAGTTTATAATCTGTTTTGTTCAAATGTTGGACCAACTTACCACCTGCCTGAATTTTGGGTATCATCAAAGGCTCTCAGTAGCTTGAAAAACTCGTCCGTTGGGTAGCCCGCTGCTGGGTATTGCCTATAGTATAGCTAGAATTCTAAAACTACCTGTACTTGGTTTATAAATTCGTTCCACTTCTCGGAAAGCATCAGTAACAAATTTGTTATGAGTGTTTAATAATAATTTTCAAATGGAATTCAAAAAGGTGAAGTGTTGCAAACCCTTGCCTAAACCACGGTGCTCGGTAAAGCATCGTAAATTAAACGAAAACATTATTCAAGGGCTAATATTAATGAACTGCTGAATTCCGTTGGATACGTCTTTATCAATCTGTGATTCGTGTCGATTACATTTAAAAAAAGTGAAACACGCAGAAACTTAGTATGATATCGATGACCCAAGTAGCACAGTACGGTCATAATTAGTTGTAGCAACTTGATTATGACTTAGCAAGTCATATTTATGCTATCTCAACCGAATGGCAACAAGTGTGTTACTAGGGGAGCAACCAATAGTAATATTGGTAATATTTGAATATTACTGACGGTTTAAAAAAAAATCGGATTTGAAAAGGAAGATAACCTGGATTTGTTGAAACAAAAGGCTGACTTTGCCGAGATTAAATTTAAACGCAAGTATAGCTAAAGGACATAAACACCCAATAACAAATGCAAAAGAATTATGTACTTTAGTATGCGCACAATACATTGGAAATACAAGTAAACTAAAATACACCGTGTCCAATATATTCTCATACAAAATAAAACTCTATTTATTTCAAATCGATAATCCAGATTTTATTGATAACTTTACCCATTATATTGCAATATAATACTGATCAACTACAGCATATGTTTTGGAATAACACCGCCTTTAACCTTCTTGACCAGCTCCAGACGTTTTTCGAAACCGTCACAGGCACGACTTCCATCGGCATTTCGTCCCAAATTCGTTTGATTACGGTTTTGAATTGGTTCATATTAGACGCCCTGTGGTCATTTACCTTCGCCAGCATGTATGACCATACGAAATAATCCAAGGGATTCAGATCTGGTGAACTGGGAGGCCATTCATTCTTGTCCAAAAAGTCGGTCAAATTTTCTCGGCACCAGCCCTGAACGAGATTTGCAGTATGCGATGGCGCTCCGTCCTGCTGAAACACATAGTGATCATCTCCAAACACCTCTTGTACATATGGCTTGACAACTTTCTCCAAAACTTCCGTTTTATAATATACGGCATTCACTTTAACGCCTTTTTCGATGAAAACCAGTGGTAATTTGCCTCGCTTGCAAATTCCTCCCCAAACCATCACTGACGCAGCACTTTGGAACCGTGGAATATTCCTATCACTCTCTGGAACAGTTCTCGAAGAGAGAGCCCACAATCTGTCGTTCTGGACATTGTGGGATTGTTGCAAGACGAATAACTTTTCGTCGGAAAAGATAAATTCTTCCCCACCGTGCCGCGACAAAAGCAGACTTGCTCTTTCGAGTCGTTTCTGCTTGGAAGGTTCCGAAACTCCGTGAACCTTACGTTTCTTGAAAGCTTGGAATCCGAGGTCATTTTGCAGTATATTGTGCATTGACGATCTCGAAACATTCAGATCTGCGGCCATTTTACGTACAGAGCGCTGTGATTTTCGTCTAATCCGTTCCCTGACCACTTTAACAACTCGTGCAGTCCGCACCGTACGAGTACGACCGGATCTCTTCCGGTCATCCAACGAGCAGGTGTCACGGTACCTTCGGATGGTTCGGTACACAAAATCCCGCTTTACTCCGAGGTTTTTCAAATTTCTGAAAATAGCGCCCGGGCGCTCACCTTTCAAAAACTTTTTATCACCACAGCACGAAACTCCTTCTCCCAAGTAACAATTTTAGTTTTATTTCAGCCGTATAGCCGCCTCCCGGCTTTGTTGATAAAACTACATTCAAAAACTCCTGTTTTGTCTACCAACACCTCCTCTATGCTTCTTTTTTTAAAGCCAGAAATTTGTACAAAATGGCCTACTCTATAGACGGTTGTTATAAAACATGTTAATAAAACCTTTATAAGAACATAAAGATTTTGAAAATGTTCTTGTGAAAGATGTCATGACCACTTGAGAACCTTCATAAAACCTTTTTGCTACCATTAAAACCAGAATGAAGCCAAATGGCCACATCGGTCAAACTTCTCTGTAAAATCGAGGTCTATTTTTGTTGTTCAGCTTTGTTCGATTCTTTGCTCTTCTGATTCATTTAGCAGTAAAGAAAAAGGTCTAGTGTTGCGGGAAATTTTGTTTGATAGCAAAATATCCAAAACAATTTGAGTTTTCTACAGGGTATTATGCTCCAAATTATGTGCGCAATTATGTTTATGGTGAATATTGGCACGATAAGAGCAGTAAAAATTAATGCGCCTCGGAAATTATCGGAATTTACAACAAGATAAATCAAATTAAAACAAATTTATTCGATAAATTAATCATGAATTTCCTAAAAAAGCTTGGAATTCAATGAGATTATCTAAAAGAATGCTGTAATTAGTCTCCGATCTACTGTTTATTTGCATACCATTGAAAATTTGATGAATTTAGTTTTTCTTCCACATTTCATTTATTTCTAATATTTCATTATGGCGATTGGAAAAAAATCACAGTTTTGCCATAAAGCCAATTAATCTTCGCAATGACTTATATAAAACTATTTGGTCTTATGGTGACTTCTTTCAATGTCAATTTGCCGTTGAATTCATTTACTTGAGGCTAAATGGTTTTAAGATGCTTTTTCAACTGACCATAATAAGATAAAATCAGTGAATCCTAAAAAACGGCATTTCAATACAGCATTTTACGAGTTCATAAAGTCGAAATAAAACCTTTGATAGGAGTAGTATGAATTTGAGAAACAAGGTTTTAAAGATTGTTGGTAACAAGCCATATGTGGGTTCTCATAAACCTGACCTGACTATGAAACCTATTGGCACCTCTTGGTACAATAATAAAACTAAATTGATTTCAAGTGGCTTTCATAAAACTTTAATAAAACTTAATAAAGCAGGAAGGAGTTAGCAATGTCTACTTTGAAACTAGATTACAAAACGCTTCCCGGACCACAATTCTATACTGTAAGCGAAGACAAAGACATCCCCGAAACGGAGAAGGCAATTTTTACCGAAAAATTCGGTAAGAAGGTTATGGTTTGGCAGGCAATATGCGAGTGTGGTAAAACATCTAGTCCGTACATCACAACGGAGACGATGAACACTCAGAAATACGTTAAGGAATGTCTCCAGAAGCGATTATTGCCGATGATCAGGCAGCACGAAGGTCAAGTAGTGTTTTGGCCTGATTTGGCGTCATGTCATTACGCAAAGGACACTTTAGAATGGTACAAAAGTCAAAATGTATGTTTCGTGCCGAAAGACATGAATCCGCCGAACTGCCCGGAGGCACGGCCAATCGAGACTTTTTGGGCTTTAACCAAAGCAAAGCTTCGAAAATTCATAAAACCAGCGGACGACATCCAAAAATTTAAAAAAGATTGGCCAAAAGTGGTCAAAATGGTGGGAAGTACCACTGTGCAGAAGCTAATGGGTCATGTTCGAGGAAAAGTTAGGAGTCTTGGCTATGATTAAATATTTTGATTAAACGAGAGTAAAATATCATATAAAACACAAATACAAATATGATTTGCCAAATAAAATTATTAAAACTAAAAAACATGACTTTTTTGTTATTTTGAAAGTGTGCTTATACTTTCTGGAACAGTCTATAGCTGATGTGCCTCGCGAAAATGTCGCTGATAAAATCCATCTCTTATTTTCTTATTTTACACTCTTCTTCTCTTAAAACTATATCGCCATCATGATTTTCGTTGACTTATTTGCATAATATTGTATTTCAATTTGTACTTCTATCATTAATGAAATAAGGCACAAGAAAGAAGTTGGTTCCTCCTAACTACTCCTCTGTTATAAACCGGTTTAAAATTCAATTGAAAAACTGGCCGGAATTGGTACAAATAATTCTGAAAAGAGAATGCTTCTGAGCACCGTCTATAATTCCTCTGTGCTATGATTGATTTCTGTAACAACGAAATGCTGTTTACTGGCACATGCACCATGCACATACCATGACACTAGATAGGAAAAAACATGTTTTACATACTTAACTTTCTTATTAAATCACAAAAAAAAATCCAAATTGCCAATTAATACGCACAAATCAAGTTCAGGTAAAAAGCTTGG
>JAHHFK020004507.1:0-62793 GCA_024533555.2 Aedes koreicus
TATGGATGAGTCGATATCACAAAATGCCGCAACGCTATTGGCCACTGTTGTATTGCCGCCGTCAAGTGTTCTATGTTTGTTCTCACTGATCATCGACAAAGCGTTTTATGAAATAAACAATGCCATGCCATGCAAGTTTGTTAGCGACAGGTTGCACATAGCTTGGTGGAAAATATGTCCATTTGCTTCATTGCTGCACCCTGAATTCCTCGCCAAGTGAACTAACTGTTGGGTTTCTATTCCCACATTCTTACTTTGTCAAAGTGGCTAATTGGTTGCCATCAAGTCTGTATCTCGATCTGTATCTTGCACATTTTATTTTTGTGAGCCATCTGACTTTCGAACACTCATCTCTTACTCATCAACTAAATATCACTGCGAACAATCTCACGCACACGTTCAATTTTTCATTGCGAATTGCTGTTGCTGTTTTTTTGCCCACAACTAATGTTAGATTTTTCATCCAACTTACGATCAATAGCAAAAATGGAACAAAATCAAGCGAAATTGTATAACAATCTTACTTTATTAGTTTGGGTGTAGAGCGAATTACGAAGAACTTAACCTAACATCAAGTAGACCAGTTTGGACATTTTCGTGTTGCAAAAAGTTCCCCTGGCTGGAGCGGGAATCGAACCCTCGACTTCATGACAACAACCGCTTGAACGACGGGCGACGCCGCTAACCACTTGACCACGAAGATGATGTGGGCGATTGATTTGGTCATTTTCTCCGGGACGCGGCAGTTTAAGCAACGCCATGTTGAGCCGGTAATGAACGTGGTGGTAATGAACATTTCGACTAGCTCAAGAGAAATTTCAATCAAACATACTCTTTAATCGGTAAATTGATTTGGTCGTCTGAAAAGGACAGATTTTAGTTGTTTACGGAGGGATTGATTTACGTCAGCGTCGACGTCGGGCTATTTCCCGCACCTCGTCGCGGACGTGCAACACGTCAGGCGCCATCAGCGTCCATCGATTTCCAGCAGCATAAAGTTCTGTCCAGTTAGAATCCGGAATCACTTCTTGTGTTGCAGTGGCACGGAAAGTGACCGCTGCAAGAATTCTTTTACTGCGGTTTGTTAACCTAGGCGCCCACTTTCTGTGGTATAAATTTCACGGTGTTTCGTGCAGTGAGTCAAAAGTTATTCCAGATGGAAGCCGAGAGGAGAGAAAAAATTCTGCACACCCACGTTGATAACCCAACGTGGTCCGCAATAAAAATCGCAAAAACGTTGAAAATTTCCAAATCAACCGTGTATGATGTGCTCAAACGTTTCAGGGAGTGAAAGAGCGTGGATCGATTGCCTCGAGGTAAGCGTCATAGTGGAACATATGACCTCAAGCTGAACCAGAAGGTGTTGAGAACCGTCAGAGCAAACCCTGACTATCGGATAATGAAATCGCACAAAAATACGCTGCTGCTCGCAGTACCGTTCGAAGAATTCGTTTGCGAGCAGGATATCGTTCTTATCGAGCCAGCAAGCAACCAAACAGAACGTTGAAGCAAAGTTTCGTCACCAAAACTCGAGCTCGGAAATTGTACCAGCAGGTTTTGACGAAGTACCACGGATGCCTGCTCATCGACGATGAAACCTACGTCAAAATAGATTTCGGACAGCTTCCTGGCCAAAATTTCTACATAGCGACGGCACGAGGAGATCTTTCTGCGAAATTTAAGTTTGCTTTTATGGACAAATTTGCCAAAAAAAAAACTGATGATTTGGCAAGGGATATGCAGCTGTGGAGCAAAGACCAAAGTGTTCGTGACGAATAAGGCGATGGACTCGAAGCTTTACAAGGAAGAATGCCTCAAAAACCGCGTACTACCTTTCATTAAAGCCCATAAAGGTCCCGTGAAGTTTTGGCCAGATTTGGCGAGTTGCCACTACAGCCGGGAAGTCATCCAGTGGTACCGCGATAATAACGTAGATTTCATCGATAAAAACATAAATCCACCCAACTGCCCGCAGTTCCGGCCCATCGAGAGATTTTAGGCAATAATGAAGCGGAAGCTTAAGAAAAGTGGAAAAACGGCTCGGGGCACGACTCAGATGACCAAAATGTAAAACAAATGTGCCAAGGAAGTTGACTCCGGAGGTGTGCAGCGTTTGATGGGAGGGATAAAGAAGAAAGTGCAAATTTTCATTAGAAACGAAGAGAAATTATTTGATGGATGAGATAATATTTGTTCCTTAAAGTTAAGTGAATTACCTTTGTTTTGATGTATTAAATTTATTTTTACGCCAATCCATTACCGAGATACAGATGATTTTATTATTCCGGATTCTAAATGGACGTAGCTTTACGTTCAGAACATCCACCAACTCCTTCCCCCAGTTTGACGCTTCCCGTTTTAATAAATTCTTCCATTGCACGCCACTCGCACGAGTCAAACAATCCTACCTGATACCTGCTGCTGCTGCTGCACCAAATGGAAGTATTGTGATCAGTCTTGATTTATAGTCAACTATATACATCGATTTTGGTTTAAGTTTCCATGCTCAGAAGCACTCATGGGCTAGCCAGCGTCGAAAGGATTCCTTCGACATGCATTATTTACAGGTGGCAAAAGTCAAAGGAAAGCAACACATCGTAGAACGACAATCGAACCTTACCTATCTATTCATTACACATTTACAGGGAAGCGATGTTTGAAAAGGATGATGATTGTGTGGGAGGGGTTAAAGCAAACACCAACGTTTTCGCAAATCACACTCCAGTCTTCTGGTAGATGAAGCGTTCATTCTGCGTTGCTGCTGTTGCTGCTGTTGCTTTCGCTCTCGCTGCGTCAGAATAAGTTATTATAAATAGTCAACCCAAAGCTACTGCTACTGCTGTTAGGACGCCGCTCTCAAACGCCATCCCCGTACTCGGAGGCGGACCGATAGCTAATGACACTGCGGTTGCCAGTTGGGTGGTACACGGCTTCGCCCTCCCCGTCGTCGATGGAGCTTTTCCCGCCAAAGACTCCGAGGCTGCGTTCTGGTAGATATTGGACAGATGACCATTCCAACTGTTGGTTGAGTTGTTGCTGGGATTCGTTTCCCCTATCTTTATGTACAACTGCTCTTTCGTTCCTAAATTATTGAGCGAGGACATTTTCTTCTTATGATTTTGCTGGGGCTGTTGCTGTTGCTGCTGCGGGTGGTGATGTTGATTACCATATTCATTTCCAGCATCCCCACTACCGGTGCTGCTCGCAGCCGCCCCAAAGTTAATCCTCAGATTATTGATTGGAGGTCGGACTAATTTCAGTCGATTTTTTCTTATCGTTCCAAAAGGAGTATGCGGCACCGAATGACTCGGGTGGAAGATTTTGGTCATCTCCGATCGTCCTCCACCACCGGCACTGCTACTGCTGCTACTGGCGCTGCTTCCACTGTGGTTCGGCACCAATTGATAGCCCCCATTACCGGTCACGGCAGGGCCAGAGCTGTTGTTGTTCAGCGAGGCCAGCTTATTCTCGGTGATATTGATTTTCTCACCCGGATTGAAATATGACTCAGAGTACACGTTTCGACCGTAATTACCCGATCCAACGCCACCACTTCCGAGCAAGAGACCTCCGTTTTCGCTGTTGCCGTTACTTGAACCGGTCACCGGGTAGGAATCAGTATTGTAGTACATGCTACCGTAAGCCGACTGCTGATGATGGGGATTGTCCATGGTATTGCCCCCATTCGTGGAGGAGGTCGTAATAAATCTTGAGTTGCCTATCAGAGTGGTCGTCGCGTACGGAGCAGGTGAACGGGTCCCACTGTACTCCGACGGTGCTTTACTGCCATTATCACCCATCAAGGTGTTGTTGTTTGGCACGTTCGGATGGAAGGAAGAGACCTCGGCGTAATCGCTTGGGTACTCATTGTAATCAATTCCAACGTAGCGACTGTGATTGTTTTGGTCCACGGGAAGGGTGGAAGCCGTGCAGACCGGAGCGTAGTCTTGGATGTGATCTTTGGGACGTGGAGGACGCCACAAAATACCGGAAGGGTCGGTCCAGAACCCGTCGTTGTTCTGCGGGAGTGATGGGAACTTGAGAACACCGGTGCCATGATGACCTGTTGGAAGGGGAGAATGACCATTAGCCATTTGAAAAATGTCAAGCCAAAACTCAAAGCAATCAATCAAGCAAAACTCACCTCTTAAAGCCGTCAGGGCCGATTGTTTCATCAACATTTGCTTTCGCTTGACGAACACCATCGCACCGAACGAGAGCATCATCAGGGCCAGGATCGTCCCCAGGACGGCAATGAACCACGGTTTGGTCAGAATGTCATCCATGTTGTCGTGATTGATCGGATAGCGATGCGAAGTCTGGTCCAGCTGCTTCGTAACCGGATCCAAACGCAAGGTGGCAGGACTACTGAATGGGCCCATGCCGGCGTTGGTAGCCGCTGCAATGCTTACCGTGTAGGTTACCCCTTCCGTGAGATTCGCTAGCAGTAGATTCGGCGAACTGGCATCAATCGTTACGTTGCTGAGAACTTTTGTATAGTTGGATCGGAGATCTACTCCCCGGACAATCACGTGGTAGGTTTGAAGCATTCCTGTTGGATAATAAAAATTTATAATGGTTCCAATAATGATAAACATTGCATCAATTACCATTGATGGATCCAAATGGTGGTGACTTCCACTTCAAATACACGGCAGACGAGTTCAGCAAAAGTGCTTCCATTGCAGTAGGTGGAGCAGTTGGAACTATTTTTAAAGAAAAAATTTCCTCGTTATTAAATATCACGTTGATTCCAAAATCATCTAACTCACCATCTTCGATCGTTTTCGACAGCCTTGAATTGGACGGCTTCCCTTCAACCGTCTTGTAGAATGGAACGATGAAGAACTCGTACTCGGTAAACTTGTGCAGGCCGCTAACGGTGCAGGAAGACACACTTCCCGCGTTCAAAACAGTCAAAACCTTGTACGACCGTTCGGAATCTTCGTCCAGATTACGAGCGTAGATGTAGAATCCTTCAACGTATTTCCCGTTGATGATCTAAATGGAATTTTCCGTGAAATCAAAACTGAGTCCAACACGAACAATTGTTTAGAAAACCTACCTCCCAAACAAGCTTCATGGTTGTCGAGTCCACCGAAGTGGCATTGACCAGTTCAACCACGTCGCCGGAAAGCAAACTGGCTCGAGCTTCACTCATGTCCAATCCGGAGTTTACTTCGTTCTAAAACCAAAAGAACCATTTAAACATCCTCAATCTATACACGACTCAATCAAGCTTACCATCCCAACAAGGATCGGCTCCGACTGCGGACTCGGCAGTGAAAGCCCATGTGCATTCTCCGCTCGAACGACAAAGTAGTACGTTACGCCTGGGCTCAACCCTCTCTGGGTATAGCTACTATCCACTATCCGGTTGGCCATTTCCTGCCACCCATCGGTTACGTTTCGACCGAACATTTCCACCATGTAGCCTACCAGACTGGAAGCCCCGACGGCATTGCTTCTGACCCAGGAAATCGTCACAGTACTTTCCGTTACATCCGTCACTTGCGGTTTCCCGGGTGGACCCGGGAAGCTCGATGCTTCTGGTGCGCGGTAGAACTTGATGTTTGGATTCGTTGGAGAGTCCAATTTCAATGAAGCACTCCAAGTAGATTTACCGGATTTGCTACTGGCTACGCAGGTGTACAATCCGCTGTCGTCGTTTTTGTTCAAGTCCGATATGGTTAGAGTTCCCGAATCGGTGATGTTAATTTTGCTTGTTGTCAGAACTGGGATTCCATCGCGGTACCAGGAAATCACCGGCGTGGGAGTACCGGATGCTCTGCAGGGTAGAATTGCCACCGATTTCACCGGAAGAGTTTGATTGACGGGTCCTTGCAGAATTAACGGCGGTGGTCGATCGTCTTGAAGATTCACACTGAGCACAACCCGAGTGCTAACACTGCCAACACTGTTTACAGCGCTGCATACTATCACCTTCCCATTATCTATCCGGTCGATGTTTGACACCGACAGGATGCTGGTTCCATCGGCATTTTCGGTCACTTCGATTCCACCGTAGACATTTCCCGGGAAGAGAAGAGTTCGATTTCCTTCCAAGGACCAGAACAGCGTTGGAAATGGGTGACCCGTAGCTTGGCACTCGAACAGGGCTTCCGAACCAAGTTCAACTATTTGATTCTTCGGTCGCACGACAAAGCTTGGCGGGGCTGTGGTGAGAGAAAGAGGACTTTAAGAAAGGGATGCTTCCCAAAAGGAGATATCGGATCTTACAGTAAACGATCAAACTCCCGGAAGCGGTGATTGATCCGACGGCATTGTCGGCCTCGCAACTGTACTCGCCCATATCCTCGACGGTGATGTCATCTATTCGGAGACTTCGATCCTCTAGGACGTGCACGCGGCCTGTCGATGTGGTAAGCAAAATTGGATTCGATTTAATTGGTTTTGAATTATCGTATGGTTGAATTCCCAGACACAGAAAAGGCAATGCATTGAATAAGTCCAAACTTGCTAAAAGTAAACGAAAGACTGAATTTTCGAAAACTAAGTATGGCAAATGGTATCCCCAGTGCCAGACCGACCAAAGTTGATATTGAACGTTAATTAATTTATCCCACATAATGACTGTGATGGTGATTTGGTAGAACCTGTTAAAAGCTCAATAGAGTTGAAGCTTCGTTCTAGTTAAATCAATTCGCTATTCCTGGTCCAATAGCTCAAATTATGAAAGGCTCGGTAGCTGTAGATCCACGCGTTTCGTTTGATAAAGTTAGAGGTCAACGCCGATGAAATAATGATGAGTAAATATATGCGATTGAAATTTCATCAAACAATAATGAGTGGAAATTGATAACATGTTTAATAAACAAAATCTTAGCTAAGGGGCTATTCATGAACCACGTAGACATTTCTGGGTGGAGGGAGGGGGGTGTTTTGACCACAGTATATGCTCCATACAAAATTTCCAAAAATTGTATGGAGAAAAGTCTACGAAGGGGAGGGAAGGATATTTGGTATTTTCAAAAATGAGTCTGCGTGACTTATGAACAGGCCCGTATCAAGCTCATTACTTATACAATAAGCTTATTGCCTTAACGCATTAAACAAGAAGGACCAAAATTGCCGATTTTTCATGGGTTTACCTTCACTCACACTGTCAAAACTACCCATGCAGCATCAATCATAGTAACCCATGAGTCAGCAGACAAAAATTGACAGCTCTATCAGTCAAACTCTAACCGTGATGGCAAAAACAGTGAAGCAACTCCGTTCAGAAGTGTGCGCGTTCAAAGAACGGCATCCCGCCGCTTCGAAAACGGACATCGTGCGGCATTTAGTGGATGCCGGATGCGCCCGTTCCGGCATCTACAACATCTTGGCACTATTAGACAACAATCAGAGCATCGAAAGAAAGCCCGGTTCCGGACGGCCGACGACCCTGAGTGACAAGAAGCTTCAAAGGATGGTGAAGAGGATGACCGAGGGAAAAGTGGCTACATCGCTGCGTGCGCTTGGCCGGGAGGTCGGTTCAACCGGCCAAACAGTGAAAAAGTACCTGGCGAACATGAACATACATGTCAGGAAGCGGAAGTCGCGTCCACTGGTTTCGGAGCTGCAGGCAATGACGCAGGGCAGCGGCTGAATAAGATGGTCAACTCGATTTCCCCGGCGAATCGCGAAGTGGCGGTGGTGATGGATGACAAGACCTATCTCACCCTGGATGGCAACGACTGGCAGGGCACTTCGTATTTTACTTCCCCCAAGAAGGAAGTGAGCTCCGAGGTGAAGTTCATTTCACACACCAAGTTCCCCAAAAAGGTGCTGCTGTGGCTGACAATCAGCGAGAAGGGGATGTCAAAGCCGCTCTTCTTTCGCTCCGGACTGGTCGTGAACGGGGAAATTTACAGTACGAAATGCCTGCCGGAAGTTGCGTCGTTTATCAAGAAATACCATAAGGGCGAAGACGCGGTGTTCTGGCCTGATCTGGCGTCGGCCCACTACTCGAAGCGGTCGTTGAGGGAGATGGAGCGGCTGAATATCGATGTGGTACCCAAGTCGGCGAACCCGCTCAACGTCCCACAGCTGCGTCCCATCGAGAATTTCTGAGTCAACCTGAAGCGTAAGATCTACACACTTAAAAAAAATCATGTAAATTTAAGTCTGCTTGGATGCACATAAAAGGAGCAGCCCGTTAGACATAATTTTCCGTCGGCTTTCAAAATTACATTACAGTAAAAACTATAAATTGTACAAGGTGCGCCAGAAAACAATGCAAAAATGTTCAAACTTGAGTATTGGGTTAATTCGTGTAGCTAGTGACTAATTTCTGTCAAAAGTGTATTTGTTTATGTTTACTTTCAAGTGCATCCAAACATTCTATTTGTTTTATTGCAAATTCGTCAAAATGTTCGCGAAAAAAGTGATCACCAGTTTGTTGCTCGCCCAGAAGAAGCCGAAAGAGATTGCCAAGTTGGTAGGGTGCCATTTGGCAACAGTTTACCGCATAAAAAAGTCCCTGCAGGATGGTCCTAGGCAGCGAAAGCCGGGAAGCGGAGTCCGCGCTTTGCACGCACGCCGAACGTGATCAAATCGGTCCGTTCAAAAATTGATCGCAACCCGGTGCGTTCCATAAGAAAACTTGCACTAGGAAGCCAATATTTCGGAGAAATCCATGCGGAGAATCATCAAAGAAGACCTGCATGCATCTTCCATATTAAAGTTAAGCTAAGGGGACACAAACCATAACCTATAAACCACCAAAACTCAAAATGTATGTTTGTTAATAGCTAATCACGTATTATTTGAACAACCAAAATCCAACATGACTATAATATGAATATATCGAGACATTACAGTACCCGTTATATGTTTGGTTATATAATGAGGTTTGATTTAGAAACATGGGGAAACCCGAAAGTATTTAAAATCTTGTTTTTTTTTTCATTCCAGAACAAGCCTAGAATTGTTTAATCTTGTTGCTAGAATCGGAGGGGTATTGTAAAATACTTTGAGAGGGGTGAGGTGGAGATAATAGATGGGGGATACGGCGGCGGCTGTGGGGTGCTGCCACTAGTGGGAGTACTTTGAAGGCGATAATAAAGATATCAATCATAAAAATTGAAATAAATGCGTTTTTTTTTCAAATTACCGGAACTTTTTGATCACAAGGTACACCCGTCATTCAGGCGTATTGCCACATAGTGAGAGCTCCATTCCCGCTCCACCTGGTGGAACATGAAAATGACGCTACTCTACGGGTCCACCGGGCATTGTATTGTTCGTTAAGTGTCCGTTAATGTTAATTGTTCAGGTGGTGCAACCACTGGTTGGAGACGATGAAATTCTCTCTCTCTCTCTCTCTCTCTCTCTCTCTCTCTCTTTCTCTCTCAACTGCCGAAAAGGTTCTGGAGGACACCGAAAGGGCAACGGAGAAGGCAACTATTGAAGCACAGAAGACGCCAAAGAAACCCCAGAATCCACGCTCGGAGAATAGAAAAAGAGATACACCACGAGAGGAGGATAAGCTGAAAAAGCACAAAAACGACGAGAACAAAGGAGAATGGCGCATTGTCGGCAATCAGAAAGATAAAAAGAAGTAAAAATTAGCAACAAGTGAAAACATCAGGAGAACAGAAGAAGCAGATGCCTCGACCTCGTCGGGAGCAGAGTTAGGGCGACGCTCTAATTGTCGAGGTAAAAAGTGCAACGACGTACGCTGAACTCCTCCGAGATGTGAGAGCTGATCCGGAGCTGAAGGAGCTAGGGGAGAATGTGGCGAAAACCAGACGCACCCAGAAAGGTGAGATGCTCTTTGAGATGAAGACGTATCCTGCCATCAAGAGCACAGCTTTCAAGACGCTCGTTGAAAGGTCTCTTGGTGAGAAGGCGAGCTCTATCCCTGGAGGCAGTGATCGAGTACAAGGATCTGGGCAAGATCACAAAAGAAGACGATCATAGGAGGGTGCTGAAGGGACACTGTGATCTTTGAGATGCAACAATGACAATCCGGTTGAGGAAGGCGTACGGTGGTACACAGACATCGGCCTGCAGCCAACAAGCTGTTGGGGGCGGATCGAGTGAAAGTTGGGTGGTCAGTGTGCTTACTGAGAGTCGTTCCTCGAGTTGCTAAGGAATTGGAGAGATGCTTTAAGTGCGTGGGTTTTGTTCACCAGGCAAAGAACTGCAAAGGCCATGACTGATCTGATCTTTGCAGAAAATGCTGGAAGAAGGGTCATTTTGCAAGAAACTGCAAAAAAAAAAAACAACCGAGGTGCATGCTTTGTAAAAAGGAGGACGGAAACGACAACACGGCGACTGGGACTGGGGGATCAGTTGCACCAACGCTAGAGGGTGCAGCCTTGTAGAAGCCCTGGCAAAGTTGGAAGTTACACTATCAAACGAAGGTACCGCCAGCACTTTTCGCAAGTACGGTCGTGAATCCGTCATCGATGTTACCTTCTGTAGTCCGTCGCTGATGACAAATATGAACTGGAAAGTGTGTGAGGAGTATACTCATAGTGACTATCTGGCGATCTGAAATAGCATAGGCCAGCGGAATTCTGATGGAACACGCATGACAAACCTTTGCGAGCGGAAGTGCAAGACGAAGGCCTTTAACAGGAAACTCTTTATTGATGCACTTCGGTTCGACAACGAACTCTAGAAGCGGAACGTGCACTAGCTGACGTATACATTAGTGAGGGCATGTGACGCAACCATGCCAAGGAAACTGCTTACTGGTGGAATGAGCAACTCAGCAACCTCTGCACTAGTTGTTTCAGAGCCAGTAGACGTGTTCAGAGAGATAAAACCGTAGCATACCTAGAGGTGCGTGGTGGTGTTCCGTGCAGCCAGGCTGAATTAAAATGAGAGACTGAGCAAGACGAACTGCTACAAGGAGCTGTGCCGAGCAATTGATGCTAACTTCTGGGGCAACGCAAACCATATTGAGATGGCGAAGATCAAAGGCCCAATGATGGCTGCAGAGCTATGTTCAGAAAAACTGAAGATTATCGTAGATGGACTTTTCCCGATGCACAATCCAACGATGTGGTCACGTATACCGTACGGTGAGGAACAAGAAGTAACGTTGAAGGCAGGCAAGTCTCGAACGAGGAGCTCGTGGCAGTGGCGAGAAGGCTTAAGTTGAAGAAGGCACCCAGACCTGCATGGAATCCCTAACGTGTCTCTCAAAGTGGCGATTCAGGCATTTCTGGACATGTTAACGGTCATTCGACAGGTGGAAAATATAGAAGCTACTGTTGCTGCGAAGCGATGAAAGCCTCTGGGGGATCCAGCATCGTATAGGTCAATATGTCTGTTGGATTGGCTTAGAAAACTCCTGGAGCGGATCATCCTCAGTAGGCTGACGAAATTTACTGAGAGCGAACACGGGCTATCGAGGATGCAATTCAGTTTCCGGAAAGGGAAGTCTACAAATGGATGCTATTCGGACAGTGGTCGAAACAGCCGCGAAGACGTTCAATTAGGATCGGAGAGGCAATCAATATTGCGCAGTTGTAACGCTAAAAATGCCTCCAATAGCGCCAGCTGGGAGGCTATTGCCGGGTCGCTGCACAGAAAGCGGGTCCCTGATTACCTGTTACCTTAAGAACCGGGTGCTGATCTATGAGACCTCCGTAGATGAAATAAGTGAACTTCACGGCGGGAGTTTCACATGGTTTCATCCCAACACTTTAGAACGGGATGTACGAAGGCCATCAATGCGGTAGCCAGAATAGCTACGGACCTAAAAGAAGCAAGTGGCGTCAAGTGGCTAGTGTATCATTGTCAAGATGTTTCAGATGCCGGATCGGGCGTATCTGGCGTCCACACAGTGCCGCACGATGTCCGTTTTCGACGCGGCGGGGTGCCGTTCTTTGAACGCGCACACTTCTGAACGGAGTTGCTTCACTGTTTTTGCCATCACGGTTAGAGTTCGGCTGATAGAGCTGTCAAATTTTGTCTGCTGACTCATGGGTTACTACGATTGATGCTGCATGGGTAGTTTTGTCAGTGTTGGTGAAGCTAAACCCATGAAAAACCGGCCATTTTTGTCCATTTTTTTTTTTTAATAAGAACGTTATCAGACATTCTTCTCGTTTCAGAGAACGAGTAATGGCGCTATAACCATAACCCATATGGGACTAGGACTTTATTTAATGCTTGAGTCTCAACTGCTTGAAGAGAAATGGAGCATCACTTAACCTTCTTAGACTAGATGCTTCCAGCATTTTTATAGCAATTTTCGTTGTGTACACCATTCTGTTTAACTATTCTCTCCGACTATTCATTTCCATTTCCCTTTGATATCTACTGAAGGCTACGTGGGTTTCCTGTGTCTTATTAATGTGAATACCAAATCCTGCCTATCTCCAACGGTTGCATGGACGTGGCCAGGTGAGCAATCAAGAAGTGTCTTCGTGGAGATTATTTCGTGAATAAACGTATCAGTAACTGTATTCGTTCATGGTGACATGTCTTTAAAAAAATATTCCTCATCGTAGCTCCATATTCACGAGGTCAATGCTAATGCTAATCTACCTAAATATTAAAATTCACATTCTGGAATAAGCTGAGATTCCGGCCCGAGAATGATAAATCAAGTGGTCGTCGAATAGAAAGAAAAAATGACCGATTAGAAATCCGTAATTATGTTTCCCATAACGGTTCTGATGTCTACCCTGCAGTGATACATGCACAGGAATATGCTGCTTGTTTTTAACAAGATAATACTAATAACACACTAATAATGAATGCTGCACGCTGCTGAACCCAGGCCTGGCCCCATCTCTGGTGGTTCCGCTTCTTGCGGTTAGAAATGCTTACCTAGAGGCATATTGCCACCGGATGCTGAGCGTCTCCACAGGACGTCCGGTACTGGTTCACCACCGACGCGGCATTGAAATACCACCGAGCTACTGGCCACGGCCGTTTGGTTCTGAGGGCCTCGAATCAGGAATGGTTTCACTGTAAGGTTGGGTGGAAGAGGAAAACAAAACAATTTATTATGACATGTTGAAAACCTAGCCGGGGTCGAACCGAGAGGGAAGCAATAAAGCTAGTCCTGGTTGTTTGTTGGTGGTGATGCCATTAGAAGCGATGATAGCGATAAGTGCTGAAGCAAAGCCAGACCAGACATTCTACGACTGGGATTGGGACAGTTTGGTACGTACCGTGTACACGCAGGAATGCAACTGTGGATTCACGAATGCCGACAATGTTTTTCGCTACGCACTGGTATCGACCGTCGTCCGATTGGCGAGCGTCCTGAATCGCTAGGTTGCCGCCGTCGACAATTCGAATCCTGAAAGGAGATATTTAAATAATTTTGTTTGAATCGTGTTGGCACATGCAGTTGAGCTAATTATCAATTTCAATCTTTTCGACAACAAACTTACCGTTTTGAGGTGCTCAAATCCATCGTTTGTCCGTTCTTGCGCCAAAAGACCACCGGTTCGGGGTAGCCCCTTGGTGGCCCACATTCCAGGAGAGCCGTCTCCCCTTGTGCCACTCGGGTGTTTGTTGGCTCCAGTCGGAATTCCTCACGCAACACTGAAATAGAAAACCAAAAACGACAATGAACAACATTGATCATGCACTAAATCGCCACGAATTTCCAACCCATCAGCGGGGAATAAATGGCACTTCCTGTATCGAACTGCCTACTATCTCCCAATTTCCCGTGCATCGCGTGATATTGGATTTAGATAAATTGTTCCTGGCACAATAATTCAATCGATGCCCTACTGCACGGGAAATGCTCAAATGAACGGAACACGCACGGAATGTTCCCGAATTTTGAAACCCCGTTCCATCATCAAACAACACAAATTTCCGGTTGTATCACTTGCAGGCCAAACAAAACCCAGAAAAAACAACAAAGAATGAAAAGACGGAAAAGCTGCCAGCTAACCTTGGGAGCAATTCCTCTGTGAGTGCCTTCCCCACCATCATGTTGACCCGGAAACTTCGGTTTCGCTTTCAATCAAAGAAGATTCTCCCCCACACGTTTCGGTTGGTGTCTGCCAAGCGGGTGGGTGGATTTTTTCCAATGTTTGCTCGCACAGTGGGTGGAATCAAGTTTGAAATAACTCGAGCGACTTTTGTTGAAATGGTAATGTGTGGACTGTGCCCTATTTTTGACTCAACGATTTTTGAAGTCATCAAGAACTTGATCATGACTCAGTTAGCCTCCTAGGATATTCAGTGAACTGTCCATAAATTCTAATATGTGTTTTTTTGGGCAGTTCTCCCGCTGTGCGACCCACAACAGCAAAGCGACAAACCATCACATCGTTTCACGACCCCCGCAGAAAACGTGCTCAAATATCACGATCCAACTGCCAATGATAGATTTTCCATCTACGTAGCCTCAGGGAAAATTCAGCCCAACTGCTGGAAAGCCGAAAAATCACCTTCCAATTGCCTGGCTGAACGTGCCTTGGAGGGCGCAGCTGACATTGGGACATTTTTGGCTGCAGGCACATGCTGGGGACATCAAACCACATACGATGGAATCGAGAAAGGAGCAACACGGTGACTTGGAAACGGAATCAATTGACGTGTATCTGTCGATCATTATTACCGTGAAATATGTAACATCGGGTTTTGAGGCTGTTTCGATCCTTATGCCAACAAACACGGAGCAGAAAGTGATATAAGCAACTGGGAGAAGGTCGGATGGTTTGAATGGTGTCACGAGAACATTTCAGAAAACCGGAAGCTTGCGAGAAGAAAAAAACAAAGGCAATGAGACATTCCAATTGGAACAAATGAGAAGTGGGTTGCACGTTCTGGCGCCTGCTGTGCTACATCAAGAATGATGTTGACTTGAAAGTAATGAAGGTTGAAAACGAACAAATCCGGACACGAAAATACTCATGGTTCATTATATCAGGTATACATAAATATGTTTTATGATTATTGTAAGCCCATTGTTCCAGTCTTCCTTCTTACCATAGGCCATTGATCTACCATCTGATTCCACTTGTTTTGGCTGCCAAATTTCACTTCCGCTTGAAATCGGTCAGGCTATTTGCAGTTACACCTTTGTTCATCAGTATTAACCAGTATTCTACACTTGGCCTTAGTTCCGGAGTGTTGACCGTGTTCATCTCTTTGCGAACCACTATGACGCACAGTGATCGGAAAAGCCTTTTTTCACGTCGAAATTAATAACTCCTTAGGGTTACGTTTTCGAATTATGATGTCTTGTACAAAGTTGTACCTAAAAAAGTTGGCCATCTTGTGGTGATAGTTTCGTAGTTCTAAACTTTACCGCTAGGGCGGCACTGTTCCTAACTTTTGAACGAAGCACAATAGAAGGATAGTGTCAAGTTGGTAGGAAATTGATTTCAAGCAACTTTGCTGAAGACACCGTTTTTCTAGCTATTCATTTGACCAGGATACAGCTATTTTTCTACTTTAAATCAGGGTGTCTCTAAAAAAATGAGTTTTTTATTCTAACTTTTGTGTTTCTCAATACAAGGAAAAGTGGTTTTCAGACAAAATATAGAGAACGTTATCGCGTCCATAATTTTGCCAATAGAATTTGTTTGAACAAATTTTCGGACAGTTTCCTAGAGCACAGGCAAAGAACTGAAAATTTCTGGACCACTGCGAAAGATTGGCCTTTTTTCCCGCTTTCGGCAATCTCAGTTTTCGGTTCCGCTTGAAATAGCTAACCACTTTTTCATGTGTTTGAGAAATACACTATCTTCACCGGTCTGCCACACGATATTTTTTTTTTGTGTAAATAGTAATTTGTTAAAATAATCTTTTCGAATTTGCATGATTAACTTCAATATTTAGTGTTCTTTAAAGCATTTACATTTTTAATCTAGAAAATTGTAAACTAGCCTGTTAGTTTATTTTTGTATAAAATAAATATTCACCGTTTCTCACATTTCCTTAATTGAAGGAACTCAATTTGTTATGAGATCCTGAGTGACATTCTGCCGAATGCTGCTAAAAAATAGTGTACCGCGTGGTTATAACAAAATTAACATGCTACGGGAATGCATTCACCCAGGTAACCAATAAGCAGTTCCAAAACGTCTTAACGGCAGCCTATCAAGCAATTAAGTCGCCTTAAATGCAACATAAATGCCGCTTTTGGCCCAATATACGGCTGGTTTACTGCAATGATATGATAATGCTTCTTCTTATTCTTCTTATTTAGCATTTCAAGCTTATTGCTTTCACAATTAGCTTATTGCTTGCTCTCAACTTAGTGTTCTAAATGCACTTCCACAGTTATTAATTGAGAGCTTTCGATGCCAAGTACCATTTTTGCATTAGTATGATTGTGTGGCAAGTACAATCATACGCTATGCCCAGGGAGTCGAGAAATTTTCCTTGACGAAAAATTCCTAGACCAGACCGGGAATCGAACCCAGCCACCTCCAGCATGGTGTTGCTTTGTAGCTGCGTCTTTACCGACTGAGCTAAGGGAGGACCCATGATAATGCTTCATAAATGCTATTTTGCATTCGAAATGCTCATTACAGGCTACAAGCATTTAAATAGCATTTGAAATTCAACCTTACAACAGATAGCATTCAAGATGCAGAATTAATGCTCATATAATGCTTGTAGCATCTGAAATGCAGATTTAGGGTTGATTTACATACTTTTTTTTATTCGTTCGCTCCGTGATTGTTTATTATGTGCGCTACCTCAGTTAAATTCACTATAAATGACCCGTGTTATCGGGAGGAAATACTTCTGCTCAATAAATGCCATTTGAATCACGATTATTTCCACAATTCAGCATTTATAATAAACGTTTGAATCGATTTTTTTTTATCTGAACCTATGCACGCCCATAGAAAGTTGAATAGTCACTCGTCGGCTCAGCAATGTTTACATTACTTTGCTTCCAATACAAGCAAGCAGTGCGTTGCCTAAGACCTTATATAGAGTCATTGGAATAGAACAAGGGGCAAGACAGCGCTCTTCTGATTAACTTTTTTCTTCAAAGTTACTCAGGATTCATCAAATTTGCACACTCTATGATGTTCTTCTCCACCCAAGATATAGAGTGGTGGGAATGTCAAAAAAATGCGTGCGAAAACGAAAAAAACAACTTCACTCATATTTGATCATAAAAGTCACGTTTGCTCAGAATGCATCAGCTTCCTTTAACTTAGTATAGTTTATAACTCGATTTAAAGTATTCTGGAAGCACTGGCTTGAATGTGACGGTGACGACGGTGGCAACACAGAGAAATCAAACTATCCTATATTAAGTCATTTTCACTCATCTTGACAGCAAAGTAAAACCAGTCATAATTGAGTTATTTACAAAGTATCCAATTTTGAGTATTTCGAAAAGACTCAATGCCGAGTGAAATTAACTGTTTATTAAAAATGAATCGACAGTAAAAATAATCCAAAACTGAGTTTTGTATTTTGAAAATATTATTCGAAAATGTGCTGTTATGGACCTTCCTGACACATCACATCAATGTTCCGTGATCATCTCTGCATTTGAAGATCTTCAAAGCGACAAGAATTTAAAAAAGCAATCGAATAAGTGAAATAATTACACTTACTGGTTAATTTTTTGTTGCATCCCGAGTCTAAAATTTCCAATAATTGCTCTATATCACTTAGGTGCCTCGGAGCGTTAAATTTTAAACCGGACACTAGACACGTTACGCAAAAAAAAAACAAATTTGCTTCGGCCTAACAGCACCGATGTTGATTAAATGGCGTTCAAAAATTTTCAGCCAAAGCAAAGTGACAGCCCAACACTCCAATTTGTTCAGTTTCGCGAAAGATGCCTCGCACTTATACTGAAGACTTACTACTTTTAAAATACCCTGCTCTGAGAATAATTGACATTTTCAATTTAACTTCAAGATTGAGTAAAAACTACCTACCAGTGAAAAGAAAATTATATCCAAAATAGTATTCCTATCAGAGAACTTGGTTTTGAGTACTTTCACACTTGATTTTGGATGGTTTGGTTTCTCCGTGAACCTTGGCAACCAATGATAGCATTATGTTTACAGTCTGGGAAAATTATGTATTATCGTATTGTAAGAAACTTTAATTTCAGGCAAGATAGGTCGCAATATTTGGAGGAGGAAGGGCTCCGATCCGTGATTGTTTAATTTGTTTCATTGTTTTTTCTTGTAGGAAGACGAAAAACAAATGGAATTTATTGACTGCCGAACGAATCACCTCCAAGAACGAGACCGCCGGTTTGACCAACCGTAAATATTGAAAACTCAAGTTTTGCGATTGGTCTGTTCGACTGTGGGAAGCATTGCTGATGCAGTAACGCATATTCGATTTGTGGGAATAGGACAAACATTGGATAGAGTCGTTCTGATCAAGATTGCGTAGGTATGCGGACACTGATTCGGAGTCCAGAAGAGGAAATTTTTAAATGATATCATTTTAGGTTGCCTGATGATGGCGGGACTAATTAATTTTCATACGAGGTGGTCGGCTTCAGGTGGATGGCGTATGGGGGCTGGAAATGAGCTGTGCTTGGGCTAGGGGACCGACACCATTTTCATCCAAGCTAAACAATTTGGCAAAAGTCTACTAAAGGCTACACAGGGTACAAGAATCAAATATGCTGTTCTAATTTTAGGCACAGGCTAAAAAAAACGACTAATTAATAATAAAAGCAAGAAATTTAATCACAAAAATGTTAGTAGATAAATCACAACTAAGATCACAGCCTTGTACAAGATCAGTGGAGTAAAGGAGGATAATCATGAAACAATGTAATAGAAAAAATAATTCTGCTAAAACCGTCTCACTTTGTCCGTAGATAAAATGTGCCTGCCTTCGGTTAGCATCCACAGCAATGTAGACTTTTTTACATTTTTAATCTGGCCGCTAGAATCTGAAATCTTGAATGTGCCAAAACGTATCCTGTAAATGTCTGTTTTTTTTAAGAATTCCACTACACATACATCGTCAATAAATAGGCCTCGGCCTAGCTTCTAGGCCAGTAGGAGTCACTGGGGTATTTGCACCAAGATTTGCATTGCTCATTTTCGCAACCGAGAAATATTTATTTAATGACTAGCGGATGAAGATTCCCATAACGTTTATACGGTAAACTTTCACGACAGAACTTTCTTGTTTTGATTACGCAATTTCACTGTCAAAACCAAGCTTTACAAAAGGTAGGAATGTTCAATATCACACGATTAATCCAGTGAATAAGAGATGCGCTTATTTGCTCAGAATTAATCAGGATTGCTCAGTTTCTTGCCCTTAGGGATAGAATACTAGGTTAGTCAACAAGTTTTAAAAGCGGAAATGAAAATATATAGTCTCCCATAAGATCAATACACTTGGTCCAACGATCTTCCAACTTTGTTGTCCCATCACGGAAGTGACTTTCTGGAAGGCCTCCAAAATACTCCTCTACGACGGCTACAATCTCTTCGTTTGATGAAAACTGCTTTCAACGAAGGAATTTTTTGAGGTGTGAGAACAGCCAGAAGTCAGAGGGAGCTAACTCTGGCAAATAAGTGGATGCTGCAACAAGTCGTACCCCAATTCACTGATTTTCGCGATGGTTTTTTTAGCTGTGTGAGCAGGTGCATTGTCTTGAAATGTTGCTCAGAAAGTCACATTCGAACGTGTTTTTGTTGCATTGTTAGCAAATGTGACACCCATTGTGCACACCGTTTTTTGAAACCCAAAATTTCAGCCAAAACATGCCATTTTGCCCCATGTGAGATGCCTCTGGTGTTAGCTATCACATCCACATTAAATCGATGATCTTCCAAAACCATATCCTGTATTTTCGCTATGGTTTCTGATGTTGATGCACTTTTTGGACGTCCTGAGCGTGGATCGTCTTCAAAACTTGTACGGCCTCGCTTTAGCCCAAAACCCATCGGTGAATGGTTGGAAATGAAGGAGAAGACTCCGTTAATACTTTTACCATCTTTGCATGGATATCAGTAGCCGATAAACCTTCCCTTGGTAAAAATACACAGACACGTCAACTTCAAATGACTGGTAATCAAAGAATGAATTGACAGATCAAAATGAAATTTTGAGAACGTTCTTATGAAAGATGCAATATTAAAATGGCGTAGAAATTTTGGTTTTTCTACTGCTCCATAAATGTCGCTTTCAAAACTTTTTGACTAACCATTGTTCGAGATATTTTTTACGCGATCTGAAGTTCATGTGTTTTTGACGAACATTAGCCTTAGCTTGTAATTCTTGTAACTTGTATGTTTAGTTTAAGTTTTTTAATGTGTGTTTTTGTTTTTTTTTCACGAAAATGTTAACGTCAAAAATAAATTAAAAGTTACATAGAAATAAGTTATGATTAGACGATTTATAATTAACAGTAAATGTTTTATGCTATCCATTTTTAAAATTCTCGCCTTTCTTCCCATAAACCTCAAAATGGCCACGAGTAATCGGCAACCCTACGTTTGCACCTTTAAACTGAAGAAATGAGCCATAAAAAATTGACATTCGTATAAGAAACGTATTTATGACCCACAAGACTCTGATGAAAATCCATAAAAATTGAAAATGATCCATAAAGTACAGCAATGTGATCCACACTTCGTATAAATTTTAGCAATCAAATGTCAAAAATGTACCGTTATACATCGATGTGCCAATATTTTATTTGAAAAAAACTGGAAGAATGCAAAAAAAAAAAACTGGAAAAAACTGGATCCTAAAAAATCAAGAAACAGCCTACGTAATGAAAAACCATTTGTCGCATATTACAATTTATATGTTGTATGTAGGATATATTGTTACAATATGTGGAATTGATCTGTAATGGTTTTAACTAAAATTTCTTTACACTTACACAATGGTTACTTTATGACATATTGTCATTGTAAGATTTCTTTAATTCTGGATTATCTCCCAACATTTTGACATAAAATAGAACGAAAATAAAGCGAATACAACCACCTATTCAGCATAATGCTATTTGGCCTCTGCCATATGGTTAAAACTGTATAGGATACTGTTAACTTATACTTATCAACTTTAGGGCTATTGTCACAACAATATGGGAAATAGTTATCAATAATATGGGGAATTGTAAATGAATGGTTTTTTTTATCATGCGTGGAACCACAAAGGACATTTTATTTATTATATAACGCTTGACCTAAATGACGTTTCGATCTTTGAACCTGCTGTGGTATTAAACATGTACCACAATCAACACACGGCCATTTTTGTTGAAGAATGACACAAAGTTTTCCGAGCTGAAAGAAAGATAATATTTCAAGTAATTTGTTTCCGATAGATCATAGAAACTGTTTAAACCCTTCTTAGTGTTATTTTAAAATCAGACTTAATCATATATGTGTAAACAAATAAAACTTAAACCACGACTATAATTGAATTTAAAATACAATATATATTTATTTGTTCGCCTGGTCAATATATAAACATAACAAATATAACTTAACCCAAATAACAATAACAAATATTCACTGTTCTTTGGCTTTAATGCGTTGATTTATTTTAAGTTTTCCTGATTTTTCCTGATTGAAAGTAACCAAATTTTTAGTTGCCAAAATTTCCTTCATCATGTGTGTCCCAAAACTGTTTCGAATTTAAGTTTTGTTTACATTGTAAACGAAAAAAAAACTCTTTTCACCGTCGCAGATGAATGAGGAAGAATTATTAAATTTGGTATAAAATTCCGTAAATTCCGAAAAGCAAACTAAATTTCAAATCTTTTCAATGCTAAAAACCTTCTCCCAAAACAACATGGCATCATTTTCATGCTTCAAATAATCAAAGTCGATGTTTCTAAGTTCCCGGAATTCATTATCAGTATCTTGATACTTATCATCTTTGTTTTCCGAACTAATCTTTTTCCCTCTTGTTCACACTTCTTTAATTCAAATGATTCACTAGTGTGCGTCGATAAAACTTCATAAAGCTGCAGTTGACAGATAGAGATTGTTGATTTATAAACGCTAAAAAAACAGCAACCTTTTCAAGAGGATAGGAATCTTTGAAAAAGCTGCACTTGACCAAAAGTTTCGTGCAAAAGGCCAAGAAACGAGCCGGGCTCCGTTCATTCAAAGTTCAGAAGGCTCCAAACCGCAAAGAAAAATAAACAGCTGTACACACAAATGTTGACGAAACCACACTGCTGTATCATGGACGATGAAACACACGTAAAAGCGGACTTTAAACCAATTCCCGGCAACCAGAAAGTGACTGCGAAAGACAAGTTCGATGTTCTAGAGTCTCTCAGGAAACAGCAAGTGTCAAAGTTCCCCAAGAAATTCATGATTTGGCAGGGGATTTGTTCGTGTGGTAAACGGAGCAAGCCTTTCGTGACAACTTCAACTGTAAATGGTCAAGTTTACATGAATGAATGACTGAAATAACGACTGCTTCCGTTTCTCAAAACACACAACGTCCCTACAATTTATTGGCCGGACCTAGCCTCTTGTCACTACTCCAAGGATGTTCTGGAGTGGTACTAGACGAATGGTGTCAATTTCGTGCTGAAGGATCTTAATCCCCCAAACTCTCCAGAGTTGCGGCCAATTGAAAAATATTGGGCTATAATAAAGCACAAACTTCGCAAGCATCCTAAAGTGGTCACTACAGAACAGGAAATGTTGAAGTCATAGTGGAGAGCGGAAAAAAATGTCGGTTCAAGCGTTGTGCATAATCTTATGCGTGGTATTAAGGAGAAAGTTCGGGCTCTTGGATTTGGTTAAGAAATACAGTGAAATAAAAATACCTTAACCAAGATTATACATTGTATTTTATTCCCTGAATATTTCATGACAATCGGTTGAGAGACTTGTTTTTGAGGACGAGTTTAAAGTGATGCAATTTAACTGCAGACACCCTTTAGGCTGCGTCAAGCCTTGAGATCAAAACAAGACAAGACAGCTCCTTATTGCGAGCAATTTCAGAGTTGCTTTTGAGGTAGTTAAATTTATATAGAATAAAAATTAAGTAAAAATAAATTTATTTTTTATAATAAGATATTATTATATTTTCACGTTGCTCAGCAAGCGAGCACTGCCATTTGTTTGCTCTCTGTTTTTTCACAGCACCTCTCTGTCAAACAAATCACTCTTTAGTATATGAGCTCTCGTCTGTGCACAATAGGATACCAGCAATTTGAATTTTTTTTAATTTTCTTCATTTATCTCTGATTTTGAAAATAACCTACATTCGCTCAAACTACATATCTGAATATGTAATTTGATATCATATATGCTACTACAAGTGTTCGCACTTGCCTTTTCTAGAATAAGTTAACTTCATGTGACCTCTGAAGGGACATCTTCAGACCACGAATTGAGGTTCTTACTACTTTCACAAACTAGATGTTGATTGCAAAAAAAGTCGTCTTTTTGAGACTAATTCCAAAAACTGGTCACTTTTACAGAGGTTCCGGATCTTCCGGGTGGCCACCACACGATCTTTGAAGGGACATCTTCAGACCACTAATTGAAATTCATTCTACTTTCACAAACTAAATGTTGATTGCAAAAAAACTTTTTTTTGCGACTAGTTCCAAGAACTGGCCACTTTTACGGATCCAGATCTTCCGGGTGACCGTCACATGACCACTGAAGGAACATTTTCAGACTACGGATTGAAGTTCATTCTATTATACTTTCATAAACTGAATGTTGGTTGCAAAAAGAAAATGTCATCCATATGGGACTACTTCCAAGAACTGGCCACTTTTACGGACACTCCGAATCTTTTCGAGAGCCATATGATTCCCAGAATTGTTTTCAATGTTGATCAAACAAAAATTGCTTTTTACTTTCAATGTTTGGAGGCACACCACGCTGACTTTGAAAGCAATACACAAAGTGAGCTAACATTATTTTTGCTATGATTCTGGGGAGGAGGGAAAACCTGAAGACCGGTCACCAAATTTTATAAGACTCGAAAATTACAAAATATTTCAAACAAAATTTTACACCTACTGAAAAGTATTGATAATTGTCGTGAGAGAAATTTTGGTTTTCCCAGATTTTCTATAACAAATAATTTAAAGACTTATGATTTTGCCCTGCTGAAACGGTCACCTTAAGTCAAACTGTAATAAACCCACCAGTTTCGGATTGACCTGCTATTTGTAATTGCAGCATCATTCCGCCAGACGGTCAGACTATTAACTGGTGCTGTGGAATAAAGGCAGGAGGAGAGAGAAATGAACTCAACCCGCTGCACTCTGACTCAAGCTTCAAGCTACTTAGAATCCATGTTTAGCCAATTACCTATCTATACATACTGATATCAAACCTGAACGTTGGACTTCAGTAAAGCCATCCGTATCACGTATCACATGTTAAATGTTCCAAGAATCCTCAGATTCGTGGAATAAGGCTCACCGTTTTTCCATCTTCCATTGCCATTAGCGGAATATTCACTATTTTTTCAAACAAATTAGAAGACTTTTTGAAACCCTGGCAACCGATAAGAACCGATGAAGATTGATTTAATTTTAAGCTACATAGAGTTACTCGCGAGTTACTCGGTGCATCAAAGCAACTCAGAGTAGAGCTGTCTCACCCCTATGATCAGAACTAGTATCGAAAAGCATTTGTATTTGCATTCACAGAAGCAATTTATGTCGTGTAATTTTGAGCTTTTATGGTATTGTAAATTTAAGAACAGACGCAAATTTCTTTCTGACGGGCCGCTCCTTTTATGAGCATCCAAAGAAACTTAAAATCGAATATTTTGTTCTAAGCGTGTATACGAGACCGAAAGATGAACTCATCACCATCGACAATCTAAACAGCAACGATGCCGTCTTGCGCAACATTAAACTCTAAATTATTCGCTTCCCAACAAGCGCAGCGCACTCTCGTTCAATATCCCGTGATTGGAAAACAGCGTGAAAGCCCATATTCAAGTGATTACACTTCCGCAAAAAAAAATCGTTCAAATGAACGTTCATGCTAGCAATCATCAAAATTTTCCAATGTATGGTACAAAATATGCTAGGTACATATCGCGTGCATCGATGATGGAGAATTTCCCCGCTTTCATTCCTATACGACGGGCACGTTCTTGTGGGCGAGCCCCTCTCAGACTTCAAGGTTGATATTTCGATCGCAAACACCAACCGATTCGGAACGATGTGTAGACACAAGTTGTAAAATTTAAATAACATAGCATTGCTTCTTAATGGGTCGATATCCTAAAAGGAAATGAATAGATATTGGATTTCTAACTGATGACGTGTTTGCAACTCTCCGTTCACGTGGAGTGCTATTCAAATGAAAAGCCAATAATTGGATTGTCAATTACTGCACTTTTTTACTCTCGTCATCAAGGGAGTTGAATATGAATATCTGAGCGGATCAGCTGACAGCTGAAGGTGCTTGTGATTTGAATTTAACGCCCATTTGTGGCACAATGTGTTCCATGAATATTTCATTCATCTTTAGCCCTTATTTTGGCGAACCATCTTTATTCCGAGCAGGTCCCCAGTGCAGGATTCAACCCTTAACTCATCTAATCCCTAAATTATGTTTCACAACCGCTCCATCCGCTGACTGGGGAAAAGAAGAAAAAAAGAAGTTTTGCCATCAGCACCACCTGAAGTCGATATCTCACTGAGGGGTGACGCAAGAATATAAAGAATATGCGGGACAAAATATCCAACTTTACGATTCGTTTTTTCCCCACTGCGAACCAGACGGACCATTGCATCGGTTGGTGAAAGGACTTTATTACTGAACTCGAAGCCAAGCCAGTAGTGACAAAACGAAAAGCAATCACGATCAACCCCCATAAATTGATTTCAACGACGACGACTACGAGTGAGCACCATATGTGACCAACAACGAGTTCAGTAAAAAAAAGAAAAGAAAAGAACGACTACTGCTTGAGACGGAGGAATGATTCCTAAATCTTGGGGAACTTGACCCCACCAGTATGGTATTTCGACAGCTGGATTGGTCCTGTGGATTCCTTGCTCTAATCTTGTTTGGATAAACGTGATTCCCTGGTTTCGTCATGCATCGGTTTCGTTTTCCGGGTTGGGGATTTTCTAGGGCTGCGTTTTGCGAAAGGGGCGAAATTCGTCTATCAGCTTTGGCCGGCTAACGGTTGGCGGCAGAAGTTTTGATGCTCATTGAACACGTTTACCTCCGCACCCATCGATGGTTGGCAGTGGGACAACGTTTGTAACAATCTCACGTTTCCCCCAGGAACAAATAAATCATAAATCGATGCGACTCAGATGGTTTTGATGCGGGCTGGGTGCCGGAGATGGGAGTCGTTTGACAGTTTGATGTTGAAATAACTGTTTTTTTTTTATTGTGAAATCTTTATTTTTAC
Organism: Aedes koreicus; assembly: GCA_024533555.2. Classification (NCBI taxonomy): domain Eukaryota; kingdom Metazoa; phylum Arthropoda; class Insecta; order Diptera; family Culicidae; genus Aedes; species Aedes koreicus. The sequence goes on from JAHHFK020004507.1 coordinate 26,287, forward strand.
AGATTTTGGATATTAAGCTATGACATTTTGAAGAAGAAATCTATAGTGAAAGTTTTAGTGAAGCAAAGGACGTGCAAACAACCAGAACAAAAAATCAAATTTGCAAGTACAGCTCCTGTTTTAAAAATGAATAATCTCTCAAAAAAAGTTTAACCTTCTAAACCTGTAATCGAAATAATTTAGTTCTTCGCTTCAGGATTTCAAGTCAAAGTTTCTAAAGCAACTATGGTCAGCAGATCATTCTAGTTCGAAAGAAAAGCTCATGTTTTAAAGAACGGATTATGATTGTTGAAAGTGTTTTTTGTAGCGCCAACAATCAGCAGAATGATATATTTGAAAGAAGAAACACGGCTTACACAGATGCAAACTTTAGCCCCCCCTTAATCGAGTGGATTTTCAATTGAAACGTTTGACTCTATAATAAGGACTGTTCAAAGTGGACACCTGTTTACCAATGGTTTAGGGTTAAAACTTAACGAAAAATTGTGAATTTTCTCTCAGTGTGTAAAAACATTGTTTACCAATGTACACACCTGAAAAATCGAAAAAAGTGAGAAATTTTGAGCGATGGGTCGGATCAGCTTATCAACTCGCAGATTAATTCTGCATAAATGGTTTTCCGAAAATTTGTCGTGTCAAGAATTGCCATAAAGCGTGAAGTGCACTAAATCTGCAGAGTTCAAGATTGTTAAGAAGTTTGAAGAAACGCGTTCTCTTAAAGATTTACCGAAATCTGGATGCAAAAAGGGGGCATCGGACCAGAAAAAGAAGCTGCCAGCGGTACGCTTTTTGAAATCGCATAAACTGTGTTCCGTTCGTGAATCTGCCAAAAAAGTGGACATTAGCGTAGGAACTGTGCATAATATCAAAAACATAACAATTTGAGAACCTATAAAAAGCAAAAAGCACCCAGAAGGACGGATTCACCAAAAGCTTCTTCGAAAATACGGTCAGGGAACTTGTGACGTTCTCCTCAAAAAGCCGAACCGGTGCATTTTGATGACGGCGAGACGTACCGATGGGTTTTCCATCTGCAGCATCATAAATTATTGTCAAAGTGCCTAACAACGTGAGATTTTATGAAAATGTTTATATTTTTATGTTAATCCATCTACATTTATTTATTTACATTTATGTCACAGACAAACAGATATAATACATTGAAAATTTTGCACTACGAATCATCGTCACTAACACACCTGCGCCATCTGTTGAACACACTGTGATGGGTGATAAAGCTGAACAGATGGGGGTAGTGTGCTAACGTCAAACATAAGGGAATCCACTATGTGCGCCACCTGTGACGATACTTCCAACTAAGAAACATTTGAATTGACCGTTTAAGGTGTAATCGTTGAAGAATCTGCAAGTGTTATGTCTGTTCGTCTTTGTAGACATATTGGCATTTGTTTACTTACATTTATTTCTTTATATAAACTATACAAATGAAAATGTAAATTTATCAAGATAAGAAGGCGCAAGGGGTGTTAGTGATGATTTGTAGTGCAAATTTATCAATATGTTATTTCTGTTTGTCTGTGATATAAATGTTAATAAATAGATGGAGATGGGCTATCATTTTCATAAAAATCTCATGTTGTTAAGCACTTTGATGATAATTTTTGATGTTGCAGATCGCAAGTTATGCAGAAATAATTCAAAACGACCAATTTTTAAAAGAGTTTTGCTCCAAAAGGGGACAAAAGGGGACAAGCGAATTTGCATAGGTCTTTTAGATGGAAGTTCTCACTGTTTACGTGATCCGTTTTTGCAAATATTTGCAAATAAGTGAGTAAGAAATCTTGAAAAAACATATTTTTTTATTACACTTCAATCTCTATAACTTTTTTTATACAATCTTCATCTTCAAAATGTGCGTCATTTTATGTCCTAAAAGTCATCTGAACAAAATTTTCAAATTCAAATTGAAATTAAAAAAATAAGAGCAAAAAAACTGTTTTTTTTTAAGTCCCACCCTGAGGACAGTTAGAAAAACTGATATAAAACGAAACGTAGATGAGATAGAAGTTAGGTTTTTTTCAGCAAAGTTTCATTAAATTAAATTATCTACAATTCTTTAAGAGCATCAATTCCTCTAAATCATCAGAATAAAAAGTTAGAATTTTTATTATAAACATAAGAGGACCACCCTAGTCACCACCCAAATCAAGAGATAGATCTTTTTTTTAAGACTAAATCTTTCAAAGACATCATATGTCTAAAGTTAATGGTTTTCGAGTTATCGATTTTTGTCGTGAAATTTTTCTATTCGTACCATAGTGCATTGGTCAGAATTGACCCCAATATCTTAGGAAGGTTAATGGTAACGCTCTCTGCAAAATAATGAATAAAAAAATCGAAATGCACTCTCGAATCCTGTTTTTGGAACCTTTGGACCAGTGGCGAACCAGCCCAGGAGGCTGAAAGTCCAAAAACCTTTGGACCATTACCAATCAATGCAGTACTCAGATGGTGAGAAGTGTCCGTGTTTTATTGTTTAGGGCCTGTTCATAAACCACATAGGCTCATTTTTGAATATCATAGTACCCCCTCTCACCTTTTAGACATCCATACATTTATTTTGAAATTTTATATGGAGCATAGACTTTGGTCACAAACGTCTACGTAGTTTATGAATAGCCATGAACTGACAAAAATGGTCACCAAAAATTCATTTTAAGTCGAATATTTTTCAAACTGTCTCGGAATAAATAAACACATATTAGCTATGTTTTTGCAAAGTTGGTTTATTCAACCTCCTCTCCTAGGCTACATGCCCGCACCTTGGCCTTAACGCTACCGATCAAATCCCGTATGCAACATTTGCGCCATGTTTCTTACACACTTTTATCCACTCTTTCTTGAAATCCTTGTCGTTTTGAAGACCTGCCCTGTTTTCCGGAGCTTATCCTTCATAATTGTCCAGAATTTCTGACGATTTTGGCGGATTTGCTTCCTTTGGCTTAAAAACAAGATCGTTGGCTTTGTACCACTCCATCACCGGTTTCGCGTAATGGCACGAAGCCAGATCCGGCAAAAACAGATTTTCACATTCGTGGGACCGGAGGAAGGGCAGCAAGTGCTTCTGGAGGCATTCTTCTTCATATATTTGGCCGTTGATGGTGCCGATCGTTATGTACGGCTTGCTGAATTTGCCATACCCACAGATCGCCTGCCACACCAAGTACCTCTTGGCAAATTTGTCGACCTTCTTCTTCCCGAACTTCTCCGGAACACCCAGGCAGGACTTGCCGATAAAAAAAACTCTAAGCCGTAGATTTGCTTAGCGTCCGCTTTAATGTACGTCTCGTCGTCCATTACGATGCACTTCGGCTGCATCAACCACTCACGGTACAGCTTCTTGGCGCGGAATTTGGCCAGCGTATTCTGTTTACCGGTTTGGTTAGGCGCCTTCCTTACCTTGAAGACATGAAGTCCGGACCGTTTCATTGTTTGTTGGACGAACCAGACGGAGAATCGACCTTCTTGGCCACGTCCCGAATCGAATGGTTTGGATTGAGCTTGAAGTAATCCCCCACCTTCCTTGCGTTCTTCCGCTGCCAGCTGGCCGATGGGTCCTTTGGGTCTCCGTGAACGATTTTACCACACAGGACACGATCGAATTGTCAATTCCCAACTGTTTCGCGATCCATCTGTGGGACTGGCTTGGATTTCTCACGAACTTTGAGCATGAAAACATTTCACCTTAAACTAGTTTTACCCAAAATTTCATCAATTTTCACCCATGCAATGAAAAGTTATACACAAAAGTAAGTTTTCCATTTTTTTCAAGTGCAACCATTAGTTCAAATCTTGATCCCGAAGAAAATGTTGTAGGAACAACGAGGAAAGATGACAACCAGAGCCTTAGAAAAATTAGTAACGTTTTACTGGCTTACTAAGATTGGCTTTTTTCGTTTGGAAAACCCGAAAAGATTGAACTAACACTTCACTTGTGCACGTTTTAAAAACAAAAAATAAAAAAAAACTGAAACACTATTTCTAACTTTCACTAGAAAACTCAAACAAATTTCATAAATTTCACTGGAAAAAGCTTTTCTTTGGACAAATAGGATCATTACGTCTATCACTTACAGACTTATTAAGTGTCGAGTGCTCGCGTTTTTTTAAGTGAAGGATCATTTGTCACAATTTTTTTCACCGATACACTGATCATCCGACATTTATTGATAATAAATTAAATTTAATATCACATAACATCTTACTGTTTAAAAAGATTGAAAACCAAGAAATATTCTCAGCATTACAAAGTCACAGTCGATAATCTGTTTTGAAAAAGTAATCTTATTGGAACAGCCTTAATTTTTACATTCTACATTTGTTTTATTATCACAAATGGAGAATGCCTAAACTAAGGCTGTTTCAATAAGATTACACTTCCAAATTCATCTAATAAGTAACAGTTTATCGACTGTGACTTTGTAATGCTGAGAATATTTCTTGGCTTTCAGTCTTTTTGGCTTTCAGTTTTTTTTAAATAATGTATTCGTGTGTCACCAATAGTGATGTTGAATAGAATTACAAAACGATTTAATGTTGAAACAGAACATAAAATAAAAACGTAAAAATCTAGTAAGTAAAATTAAATTTTAAATTACACACATAAACAGCATACTGACACATTCTATTTACAGTAATTACTAGAAGAAGGCGAAATACAATACGTCAAAACGTAGGAGAGTAGATAAATTATCGGTTTCCATTATTTAAAAATACTGAAAACCAAAGAAATCATCTCAACCTTACTAATAAGACTTTGAATTGTTTGAATCTAAAATTTTAATACCTTGATTACATTACCAAAGAAACAATCATTATCTAATCATAAAAATTCACAAACATCGGTGTAGTCCTACTAAGTTAGTTCGCACAAAAGCCGTCAAACTTGGTCCACCCAAATGTTTGAATAGTCTTAGGGCCATTATGTTTCGAACTTACTCTAATTTTCATGAACAATAGAACGCATCACCTGCTATCAAAGGGCGGCCATAAACCCTATGTTTTCGTTGTTATAATACAATTTAGGAACCCATACTTCCGTTACATAAAAGTCAGTCGACTGAATGCTCGAATTTCGAAAACATTGGCAGGCTCTTTTAAACAAACCCCCGACACTGGCCTAGGCCAACAATGCGCGAAGAGATTTTCGGCGGTAACAACGGCAAAGCGGAAGATTAGTCGTGGTTATCCGGTTTCAGTGAATACAATACGGGTTGTATAAAAGACTCCCAACCAGAAGAAACCACAACAACAAAATATGCAAAGACTTAATTACCAATTAAGAGAAATCTGACGGCGTAGTGCTTCGTTGATGCAGTTGATTCGACAACAACAACAGACAGAGAGAAACAGTCAAAGAGGTGGAAAACCCACCCCATGCCGAAGACACCAAACAGTCAATTAATTATGTATTGTTTTTCCGTTGATGTTCTCTTGGTTACGACAAAGTTTCCAGCCCTTACTAATGTGTTTTTCCTCTATCCCAAAATCTAGATAAGACTCGTCGTCCGCCCGTCACCCGTCGGTGCGCTCGTCGGTTTTGACGTGCAGAGAAGATCCGTGGTGCTATTCTGGAAGCCACAGACCCGTGTCCGTAGGCTACTAGAAGTGTTGGTTCGGTGACCGGAATTTCAGTGTATCGTGCAAAAGAATAGAAGGCAACGGAAAAGCCAGTAGTGTGGTCTCCGTACCGGAAGTGCAACCCTCGGTGGACCAAGCCCCGCGAGTGTTTCCAAATTATAGATTGAACACCTCTGTGCTGAGACAGATACAGCTTTGGACCGCGTAGATTCGTTCCGAGTCCGGCGGAGATGGCCTTGTTTAGGGCCTACTACTATTTTGTGCTACTGTTGCTCTACTTCGGGGCCTTGGTCCAGAGTGGAGCACCGGTGCGGCCCGGTACGGGCAATCCCTCGCCGCGCCTACCGCGAACCAGTGCCAGCCAGCTGTCGGCGCAGAACAACAACAGCACCGGAGTGCGTAATTTAACCGCCAAGAACCTTACCGCCCAGCAGGGAGGACGTGGGAACTACAGATCAAGGTGAGTGCAAATTGGTGGGGCTTCTTGCATACAATACAAATTGAGCTGAATTATTCAAATCACGCCGCACGGGGCCGCGGACGTGCGCGATGGCGAAGGTGTGAAGTTAGATTCGTGAATGTGCGATGCGCTTGGAATTGCGTATGAGCGACTTGAGTGGCGTGAAAATTGAGATAGTAGCTTAAGGATAGTGCGATAGAGAGATTTTTTTTTCGTTTTTTTTTTGTTTTTTTTTGTGAAAGGGTTATTGCTGTGGTTATTTCGGTCGATGGAGGTCAGGGCTGTGAGCATTGACCGAACGAAGTGAAAATGGTTCTTTAATTTAGGCAGGTTGAATAGCGTTAAAATTTTACACATGTTAGCGACTGGTGATTTTAATTTGGCAACATTTTCAAGAAAACTAAAATTACGTGCGTCTGAAGGTCATAGATAAGTGGGTGAATGAGTTCTTCTGCAAATGTTTTATGGTTTATGTTCGAGAGTGCTGTGATAGTATTTCGAAAGTTTTCTCCGCTCATTGTCAAGACCCAGAAGGTCCTGAAATTCCGGTCATAATTTTGTAGATTCAGCAAAAAGTTAAAACTTTGAAACCGACAGAGCTCAAGGAAATGTAACTGTGGTGGAACTTTATTGATTAAGAGTTCTTATATTAGTTCTATAAGCTTTGTAATTTCTGAAAGAAGTTGAAGATTATTAAGTCTACGAATTTTTTACTCTTACTATGTAGTTCACAATGCCTAGAGAGTTTTCTATTTTGTGTTGCAATAGAAATGATAATAATTTATCAATTTTTGTTCGAAATGTGAAAATATATCGAGTTAGTTCACCGATGAGTGAAGATTCTATTCAACGCATCATTTTTCGACAGTAGACTTCTGACAACCGCAGGGTAATAAAATTATGTTTAATTTAAGCGTTTTACCTACCATAATAGAATAATTATAGATGTCAACCAATTGTGACCAAGTGATGCAAAAAGAGGTCCATTGGAGAAAGCAGCGCACTTTCAATAGCTGGTCAGAATACTGTGCTTCTGACCAACAGCAGATCAAGAACACGTGCCAATTATTTCACGACTTTGCCTGAAATCTAATGACTCTTTTCAGGGCCTTATGTCAGTGGTATCGATCTAACTCGGCATACTGACATAACATCGTTTTGTCACTCTTAGCCAATCTAAAAAGATCCGGCAAAAAAAATCGTGTCAATTGTCAATGACACTGTCATCAATTACCGAATATGTGCAGTTTTTCTTGTTACCTAAATTTACCATGAAGGAAAATGGATCATGCAAAATGCCACGATCACAAAGCTGACGAAAAATATAAATGACATTCTGAGGAACGTTGTTGTAAGCGTCAACGTTTCCAGTGACATTGTCATCAATAATTCTGCGAAATCCTTCAATATGGAGATAGATTCTTGGGTAAATGCGGCCCCGTTAATTGATGAAACTTCAAGATTTTAACCTAGATTCATATAATTAATTACACGAGCTTTCGCTTTCAAGACAGTACCGATCAAGCCACATGCAAAAGGATTCAATGTATTCAAATGAGATACAACAATATATTATAGCAAGCTTGGCTGCTTTGGGTGCTTTTTCTAGCACTGGAATAATCTGAGAAACGACTTGACCAAGAATGCATTGCTGTCGGTGATGAACTAGCCCAGGAGGCTAAAAATCACCCTAAAAATTGCTGTCAAAATTTGTTACAGAATGTGTAAAAAGTATGGGAAAAATTGTGATAGAGGGGGGCTGATAAATCTAAAAAAAAGCATATTTGAGTCGACTTTAAATGGTTGATGCATATCCATTTAGAGACGATTCAAATATGACGTTATAAGAATTTTCGAAATACTGTTATCAATGAAAACTCATAGGTTTATTGGTATAGGTTTTATTTAATTTATTTTTTATATGTACATCTTCACGTATTAGTAATTAATATAGCTTCATACATTAGATTAATAAATCTTTCACATACAAAGTGATTTTCTTTGATTTATCCTTTGGATCAGAAAACCTTTTAGCTGAAATTTGATTTTCTGAAATAGGTACAAAGCAATGAACCTGTTTAACATGTATTGTCTTTACGTGGCTATAGAGCTCCTCAAGTTCTTCTGCCATTTTTGCATACTGTTCAGCTGATATGAAGCAGAAATTTAGTTTTGTAATACTTTTATTTGACTCTTCAACTGCCCAGTCATATAGTTCTCGAGGAGTTTTGATTGTGTTTCCATAATCTTGACCAAGGTTTGCTCTCTTTGCCATTCGCTTGAGATTACCACCAATAGCATTACATGGACCTTTCCCATGAGACGTTCCAATCCATACATGGACTTGAACTTGCACACTCTGGCAAAGTTCTTTTTGTTCTTATAATTGGCCGCTGCTCTATCTGACATGAAAATAATTTTTGAACAATATATTGAATTTTGTTTCATGAAATCTAGCAAATTTTGATATAAACAACTGAACAGCTATTGAGTCATGGGGAAATACTTTAGATATTATGATAAGGCTTTTGTTTTCCAATTTATTGTCCTTCAAAGGTTTGGTAATAAACAGGATCAACCACCTGATTTAATTGTATTATCACTAAAATTAATTTTTATTAATAATTTAAAAATAAGCCCTTTTCAAATAGTAGCCTTGATTTTTTAAACATTCAAAGACCCTTAAAAAATCCAAATTGTCGTAAAATTCAAATTTAATTGGCTTCTGTGAGGTTTTAGGACCAAATTATAAGACGGATTGGCGCGATACACGGTAAAAATTGGACAGGATAAATGGTTTGTTAGAACAAAAAATTTTCCTTAAAAGTGCCCATCTCGCGATGTATGGCGAACTTTTAGACAATTATATCGCCTATGTTTAAAAAAATTCGTCCAATTCTAAGAAAGCCATTTCTTGCAAAATGACTCTAAATTTTAAAATATTTTTTTTTTTGGCGTGTTAGAATCGATTTTATAATTTTCACAATTTTTTCACACAAGGTAGGCCAATTTTCCAAAAGTCACCCATGCATTTTGTAGGTCTTTTCCTTTTTGAGTGATGTTGACATGAAAAATATGTTGTTTTAAAAACTTTTTTTCCTTCATATGCCTATCTTGCAATGTAGTGCGAACTTTTAGACAATTATATTGTCTTTTTTAGAACAAAATTTCGTCCAATTCTAAGATAGCAATTTTTTTTAAAATCGACTTTAAATTTTAAAATATTTGTTTTTAGCGTGTAAGAATCGATTTTACAATTTTTACAGTTTTTTTTACAAAAGTTAGGACAATTTTCTAAAAGTCACCCATCCATTACTTTTTTGTAAGTCTTTTCATTCTTGAGTTATGTTGATTTAAAAAAAATCGATATAAAAACTTAAGCCCTTTTCAAATGGTAGTCTAGATAAATTTTGGAAAAACAAAGTATGCAAAGTTGCTTGAAAAGACATACCCATATTAGAGACGAACCAGCCAACGGCTGAAAGTTTCCCTAATAAAGATTGATCAATCAATCAACATAGCCTACCCACAAAGTTTAAATGGATTATGAGAGGGTGCTGCCAATCACGAAGACGAGTTGGCGTGAAATTCGTTTCAATCCGGAGAACAGAGAAGAGAATCTCCTTCCAGAAGCAAATTCACACAAACAGAGACAGAATTGAGTCAAGGATTAACAGAATAAACAGATAAACAGGGTAAATAGATGGAGTCAAAGAGCTTGCCCTCGTTCAGCAAAATGTTAACAATAGGGTGAAAGCAGTCTTAAGCTCTCTATCCAAATCGTTTGACTGTGGTGCCCAGATAGTCCTTCTTTTCGTCCATGAAATATGATTTGCAGTCAATATTTAGCAATAACATTGATTTTTTTCTTTGATGCTGGAAAATTTCCATGAAAATTATTCTTGTAATTATTATTTGACAATTATTCCTATAACGCCGAACACTTCTTAAGGATGTCCCAGAAAGTAATGGCACGATTTCTACACGAAACTGCACGGAACCGGATGACAACAAGTAATACAACTGATTTGCACTGTGTGTCTTTGTGTTTTTTAATTCTGAAAAACAAGTGTGTGTGTCAGAATTGGATTTTTGCTACGAAATCATCAAAATGCGAGGCCGAAAAGCGTAAACAGATTGCCCTTAAATGAGGCTCTATTCCCATAATTTAACCAAGTGGACTGACGAAACTGGAAAGTGTATTTGAGTGGTCCGGACTTGTGGTGATCATTGTAGTTTTACGGACGATGAACCGGAAGATCATGATGACTTTTTCGAATAAAAAAAAAACAGTTCTCGAGCAAAACTGTTGCCAAAAAGCTGGATACTTTTAAGAGTAACGTCTAACGGGCCAGTGCAAGAATCCATCTAAAAACCTTCAAGAAGTTGAAGATGCCAAAACGGAGTGAACCGCAGGCTCAGATGCTGTATGACGATCTACAGTGTGGAATATTGGCGTGTTTTGTCAAAGATGATAAAACGGATGTAAAATTTGACTTTAACGCTTTCGGGAGATCAATGTTAAAATATTTGCCGTGCGTGAAAGTGAGGACGTCGCTGATGCCGATATATCAGTTCTTAACGAGAAATTCGGTAACAAGGCAATGGTTTTGCAAGCTATTTGTGAATGCGGAATGCGGTCAGCACCGTTTGTTACATCAATGACAATGAAAATTGTTAAGTACATCCTGAAAAGCTTGAATCGGAGTTTGTTGCCAATTATCAGGAAGCATGATGGTCCAGCATTTGTGCATTATACACCATAGCCATAGTACGACGCCAAAAAAGTTCAATGCGTATCGAAACTAAAGAATTCTCCAAACTGTTCTCAAGCCTGACCAATCGAGACATTTTGGGCTCTGAACAAGGAATATCTAAGAAAACATGTTTAAGCAGCAAATACCATCTAAAAATTTGTGACGGATTGGAATAAAGGTGTCCTAAACAATTGCAAATGAGTCTGTGCAGAGACTGATGAGTAGTGTTAGGGCAAAAGTGTGTTCGTTGGCTTATGATTAACGATAACAAGATTTTTTTTTAATACTTCTAAGGTATTTGATATTCCTTCCGGCATTCCGCAAGGCAGTCATCTTGGTTCCCTGATATTCGTCCTCTTCATCAATGATAAGTGCGATAGCCTCAAGTCTGGGAAAATGCTCTATGCAGATGGCTTAAAGCTGTTTCGCGTGATTAAGTCGCTTGTGGATTGCGGTGCATTGCAAGCTGATGTTGAACATGTTTCAACTTGGTGCGAAATGAACAGAATGCAGATGAATGCGGCAAAATGTAAAGTAATGATGTTCACTCGATGTCAGACTACTGTATCTTTTGACTACGAGCTGAACAATTTGCCATTAGAAAGAGTCACGTCGATGAAGGACCTTGGCGTCATACTTGATAGTAAACTACTCTTTAACGAACACATCTCAGTGACAACTGCGATAGCCAATGCGATGCTAGGTTTCCTGCGCCAGAACACAGCCCATTTTAATGACGTACATGCACTGAAGCCAATGTTCTGAGCTTTAGTCCGCAGTGTACTTGAATATGGAGTGCAGGTTTGGGCTGAGTATCATGACGTCTATATCGCTCGTATTGAGATAATCCAGAAGCGCTCTGAATGGCCTGCCATGGAACGACTGAGAGACTGCCATACGACTGACCTACTGCCATACGAACATCGATGCGCACTCCTCGATTTACAACTGCTGGTGAGTCGTCGAGTGATGCTGCAAGGGTTGTTCATTTCTGACGTGTTTAAGTGCAACATCGAATGCAGCAGCCTTCTCGAAAATGTAAGGTTATATGTACCTACTCGTCAGCTCCAAAATTAGCAACTGCTGTGGATCTCCAGCCATCGAACTAAATACGGCCGGAACAACCCACTGGATTTATGTTGTAGACGTTTCAATGAAGTGTGTGACTGTTTCGATTTTTAGATTTAGGATTAGGAGTGTTGCTTAACCAATCTGTGTAACTTTGTGTCGAAGGTATTGTCAAATAAATAAACATTATAGAGAAATTATTCATGAAATCAAAATAAAATTGCTCTAAAACTTGTTGTTAATTTGATATTCAATCGTGCTTATATTTTCTGGGACACCCAATAATTCTCCATAAAAAACAATCAGCGTTCCTTGCTAGTAGTACAGGTCAATTATAATTGTCGCTGTTGCTTCTTGTGCACCCTTTTTTCTAGCTTCCTTAAATGTGCGAATAAATTTATTGTTTCTTTCCGCATTTTCACTGCCCAAGGTGTTTTGCTGGAGTTTCTTCAAAATTGTGATGCCTTGTTCTGAAGAGACTAAAAAATAAATTGAAAAGAAGAACAGAATTGCTGCTTGCTTGAACAAGCCATATTAAAGTGAGCAGTTTTTTATAACGTTTTCCAAAAGTTTTGTATCAGTACAACGGTGTTTAGCTTCTTTTCAAATGCTTCACAAGTTCAAAATAAGTTATCACTTAATGAAATTTTCAAGTACGATTCAACATAACCATATCTCGACGGGAACCCTACTGACTACTGCACAACTAAGAAAAATTGTGAGAAAATCTGAAGTCAGTTTCTTTTTCTCTGAATCTCTGAAGGATAGTGCCCAGAATAACTACACAATTTCTACAAATTCCGTACAAATATCGAAGTGATTTGCAGTTAGATTTTGAAAATAAAAACACACAAGAAGATCAATAGCAATTGTTAGAGTAACGGATGGGGTTTCATATAAAGATCAAAATGAGCTTCCAAGAAGATGTTCCCTCACATCCGTAGTAAAAATTTTCAAGTAAAATTTGAGGAATCAGGTCTCCAACAAACTCCTACAAATATTTTGACAAAATGAATGATGTAGAAAAATAGGTTTCGGTCTGGAGGAAGTTTGAAGGAAACTCAAAGCAGTTGAAAGACAAAATGCCTTTCCGATAAGTTGTTTTTCTTCAGCAGAATGTTTCATATCGACTAAAATATATACTGGCACTAATTAATGAAAATTTAGCAATGAAAATTCACAAAATTGCTACTAAATTATTAAACACAGTGCCAACGAAAAAATAACAATTCGCACTAGAAAAACATAAAATAGCAATAAGAAATTGATAATTCATTTTCAATAATTCAAAAGTGACCGGTAAAACTTTCAAAAATAGCAATGGCAATTAGTATAAACGCAATAATAAACTGATAGTTTTCCGTCATAATAATAAGTTTTAGCGCTATACATGTGACAAAAGTCTTTGAATTTTTCAAAGCTTTCCAAACAAATTATTTTAATTTTTAATTTTTTATTTTGGACTTTTTATTGCGATTTGTTTGGTTTCAATTGGAAGATTTGAAAGATTTAAGACTTTGTGAATTATTTGTTTTTTTGTTTTTTTTTTCGTTGGCACAGTGTTCAATAATGTAGTGTCAATTTCACATATATTTATGAAATATGTTTGAACATCAATAACTCAGTCATTCCACGATCAATTTCCAAAACGTTTGCACCAATCGATCGGGAAATTAACTGCAATTTCAATATTGATTTCTATTGATTTTAAACACTAAAGTATTGGAAATCTTGCAAATATAAAGTGATGTCTTATTATTTCGTTGTGCAGAGTAAATTTACTAAAGTCCTAGTATTATCAAAGATTTCAAATGTAAGTAAGGGAGGTCTCAAGTGCAGCAAACAAAAAAGTATAACTGGTACACCTTCGCGTAGTGCTTCATTCGTTTGGTGGTCTTGAAGATGTTTGGAGTGGCACTGAACCGGTATTGGATTGGCAGCTAGCGGTGGCAAGTACACTGGAGGGTGCCAACCGGGTTCATATCATCGCATATGTGTGCCGAAAATGCATTAACTAGCAATATTAGCATGATCAGTTGTCAGTCATTAGCAGATAATTGATTTAAATTTTCTGCTACAAACTTGCAAATGTGAAGGCCAATGCATTGTCGCACAATATTAGCAAAGATGTGAAATCCGCCCGGTTTAGAAAGACTAATTCTGTTTTCTCAGCTAAAGAGTTTGTTTGATTGGAATTTATTTAACATACCATTGCAAATTCCAAATTATTCAGCTTTCCCTTCATCGCGCCTTAAACCTTGTGTACAAATTCAAACATTGCCCTAGAATTCAAATGGTCTCTTTATCATTCTGAAGGGCGAAAATAAGAAAGTTAACGGCAAGAGTAGCACATCAAATATATATTTTACAAATGACGACAGTCTCAAAGTATTGAAACAAATCAAACGCTAATAACCCTTCGATAGATAATTGCTGGTAGTTAACGTATATTAACTGGTATTTGGATACCAGTACACTTCCGGGGCGCAATTTTCCATCCATTAGGATGGAAAATTGCGGTGGGTATCCAAATTGACGTTCGCCTCGTCGACCATCAAAATGCACTGGTTCGACTTTTGAAGGAGAACGTCATACAAGTTCCGTGACCGTATTTTCGAAGAAGCTTTCTGTGAATCCGTTCTTTTTTGGTGTTCTTGTAGGTTCTGATATTGTTACGCTTTTTGATATTCTGAACAGTTCCGACGCTAATGTCCACTTTATTGGCAATTTTACGAACAGAACACGGTTTATGCGATTTCAAAAAGCGTACCGCTGCCAGCTCCTTTTCTGGTCCGAAAATTTAGGTAAATTTTCAATAGAACACGTTACTCCACGCTTCTTAACAAAAATGCTCACAAGAGTAATTGTTATGAAAACATAGTAAAATAAGATTTCAGTATTTAGTATGCCCACCTTTCACATGAATCACTGCTTGTTTTGTCATGCTTTTGAAAAGGTTGTGGAGGCCGAGGTTCTGCCAGGTTTCATTTGAAGCTGTGAACAGTTTGGTTTTGTTCGTCACTTCATCTTTATCAACCTATCTATCCCAAATCGACCACATATTTTCGATAGGGTTGAGGTCTGGTGATAGTGGTGTACATTCCACGAAGAATAGTGGTGTACATACTTTGAAGAACGCAGTTGTAGTTTGGGCCATTGTCTTGGTGGAAATTGAAGTTTTTTTTTAGCCTCATTTTGACCAGCAATTTCTCCAAATTTTCATTGATCATATCAATGCAACGATCAGCCGTCAGAATGTCTTCAATTTGCTCGAGATTTCCTTTGCTAGACCACTCGAAACACACCAACAATGTTCAGCAAATTTTAATCGTTTGATTTTGTTGACTTTTCTAATAAGAGGACGCCGACTTGCATACTTGCTCTTCAATCCTGATTCCTGCAAATTGAAGCGAAGAATTTGTTTCGGATACTTTCAGATTCAAGTGCTCACATATAGCACGACTCGTTATTGATGAACATGTTCTTGCCTCTCGCACGGTTCTCGCATCATCGCGTGGAGACATAAGACGCTTCCTTCCAGAACCTGATTGATCTGCTACACTTCCATATTGTTCGAATTTTTTCCATGCTTTCCTTACACTAGAGTGGCTTAAATCATACTTCTAGGGTTTTTTTTCATTAGGGCGAATCTCCAATTGAGAGATTGGCTCCGGGCTCGCTCTCTTTCATTCATATTTCAATCACCTTTACGTTTTTCATTCTACTATTTGTAGAGTATGCTAGCCAGCAGTGTTGTGTTTCGATCTGTACTAAAGAATCCCTCGAAAGTTTTATAATGGCGCTGTAATGAATGAAAGAGAGCGAGCCCGGAGAGAATCTCTCAATTGTAGATTCGCCCTAATGAAATAAAACCCTAGACTTAGCCGCAATCTTGCGGAAAAAATCATGGTTCTGGTTGTCCCACACGATGAGATTATGGATTTCTAATGGAATTTGCCTAATTTTCATCACGAATAATAATCACAAACTATTGAAACAAGAAAAAAATCTTCTGGTACATACAACATGTAGACAATTGTGAGAGGGAATGTCAATCTATGCGACTGAGAATGAACAATAAACGATAAAATATAACTAGACGGAAATGAGCACTTTTTTTTCAATACCAAAGCAACTCAAGCTCGGTTTAAAATTTTTTTTTTTTTTTTTGAAATATCAACAGAAAAGACAAATTGCATAAATAAAATTTAACAGATAATAAAAATTTATTCAACTAAGCTGAAGTAAGCGAGAATATATAATCGAATTTCAGAAATTTTCGAAGCGATGATAAATTTAGTTTTGGGTGAGCACTTTATTTTTTTCGGTACTGTATCTATCAGGATACCAAAACGTCATCAGCATTTCCAAATGACTTTAAGCCAGCAAAACCATCGGCTCCTTTTAGGCCACCATAATTTCATGAAAAAAGTCAATTTTCCAGCACAACATAATTAAAGAGCCTATATTAGGGAAGAATGGGTGCTCCATCGCATACTGCCGTTCGAATGCCGCTCCGCTCCGCTCGTTTTCAACTTGTATCTTTCAATTTCACAGCCTGCCGTACGCTAAACGGAACTATCAATACTTTTTCTTCATTTCTCTTCGTTCTAGCAATAAATTACTGTCCACTCTTAGAGCCTCTCATGTTGATGGGAAATTATCTTCTTTTGACACATTTCATCGTAAATTTTATTTTAAAGATCTCGTTTTTCATCTAACCGAGCCTTGACGCTATTTTCTACGAGCTTTTGCATGCTTGCTAATTAACATTTCGAAACCATCTTCATTGTGCCAACATCAATGCACCGTTGTCCAGTAAGCTAATACTTTAGGCGGACATGAGGTTTTTAATTTATTTATTTACAGTGAGGTCTGTTCTATGGCGTAAATTTAACAGAAAATTTACTATAACATGAAAACAAGAAGAAATAAAACTATGGTATTTGCAGCAAAATTGTGGCAAATGTCAAAACAAATAACTTTGTAGAACATAGCAAGCCGGTGAAAGTTAAAAATGAATGGTTTTAAGTCGGAAAATTTTTTTTTTTTCAAAAATACTGAACTTTTTCAGTACCTCAGGCTTTAAAGCTGGAAGAAAAATAAGTGTTCGAAGTGTTTTATAATAACAATTAGTATACAATTTTGCTGAACATACCATCTCATTATATTTGTTAATAAAAAAGCTAGCGTATATATCACTCTTTAATACAATTTAAAATTTCTTTCATACCAATTGTAGTACAACAAATTGGCAACAATTTCTCAGAATTAACCAAAGTTCTAAAATCACAAAATTCCATTCAAAAGCTCATGTCCACCTTAAGTAGCTTACTGGACCACTGTGCAATGCATGAATGTGTATATTATACTGTGTAGCATGACAAAGCGTTTCCAAAAATGAAAACGGACCATGAACTAGATAACGTTTTCAGGATTTTTACCTTAAAACGTTATCTGGTTCCTGGTCAAATTATTCAGTATATTTTGGCTTGTTTTCGAGTTTTTTGACTGCAATTCAAGGATCTGGAAACGGATTTTTTCCGTGCACTCTATTCCCAGGAACATCGAAAAAATTCCAACCCGAAAAATGCCTTCGACCCAATCGGGAATCACGCCTGCCACCTCCAGCTTGAATCATGGTGCTCTTACCGACTGAGCTATCTGATTACCCAAGGTTCTACCAAACAAATCTGAATGTACGAATATTTTACCATGCAACTCGAATTGAATCAAATTGATCAAATTGAATTCGACAAGAAAATTAATCCAACCAGACTACTCAAGTACATCCGCCCCATTACTTACATAAAACTACCTCAGTTTATGGTCATAAATTCAATCAATTTCAAACACATGACATCACAAAGCGTATACCATATTGTGAAATCCCAAATAAATCCAAATCCTTTTCACTTTCCGTCTCGAACATAAATTGAAATGTTCCCAACGACTTCAGTATTTTCACACGATCGGACACAATCGCCTCCTCTTATGAGGCTTTCTTAGTCAAACCGATCGAAATATTCATAACATTAGTCCCGATTATCGTTTTTGCAGTAAATTTTCCACCTGGAAACAAAGTGGGCAATATCACACAAATCTCATCGCTCGCCGCATAATCGCCTTTAGTCGATAAGCCACCTGGCCCAAGCACTCTCGGTTTGTGGTTCCCTCTTACCCAACCGGGCCGGACTCGGCCAGCATCCAGGCCCGCCCAGCAAACGCACGCACTGCTGATGCTGGACGGTTAAAAGTTCACATGATTTCATATTCAGCCAGCTCATTTTCGATTTCGTTGAACCAACTGCAGACGGGTAAAGCACCTTCCGTTAATCTATTGCAAGCGGCGTGAAAATCAAATGGACACACATTAAGAAAAAACAAACTTCGAAGGTGATTATAAGCATCGTTCAAATTATTGACACTAATTAAATCACCCAAATGACGGATTAATAAAAGGTTACCGCGGTAAATATTCATTCCACAGAGCCAGATGGTTGGTTGACGAGTCTGCTTGGGCCTATTCGTTCGTGGAGGACCAACTCCGATGGCTTTTTGCAGATGCGTGCACAACCTACTGGTGGCTGGATGCGTACGGAGATACTCAATAGGTTATTAATGTGAGGTTTTGCTTTATTGACTATGGGCAAATCGTGATTCCGCATTTACCAGTTTTTGCATACATTTTAGATAACTGATGCATTTGAGTCTTCTGGTTATCTGATGCCGTGACTACCCCGAAGTAATGTGAAAGTTTCCTGCCGTGATCGGTTAATTAAGCAATGCCATCAAACCTCTAGAAACCAGTATTCGGCAAGTGACAATTGCAAACGTCGTGTATGTAAAGGAAATTTTCTCTCATATGTGCTTATCTTCGTCACCAATCATCGAACCGGCAAATTAGAAAGCCCATCCGCCGAAGACAGGTCTCCTATCGCCTATCATCGCGTGGGTTTTTTTTTCTCTCCTAAAAGGTCACGCCGTTCACTTGCAAACATTCGCAAACATTATCGAATTTTTCTCTTGGTAGTAGATCTATCACTGCAACCGCCGAAAACAAGTGCCAAATTACTCGTACCGACGCCTGGTTGTTGCTGTGACATACGCAGATTCAGCAGCATAGAAGCTGAAACACAACAGCACTTGCAGCAAAAGGTCAAGTTGCTAGGTGGCTTTAAACTCTGCTGAGCGGAGACTATTTACTTTTAGCCACGAGCAATCGATTTCTGTCGCAAGCTGCGGCAGGATCACCTTTAGGCTCATCATCGCATACGGCCGTCCAGTGTTGGAGCGCCCGTTGACCACCACTCACTGCCGGGGAAAAAGCTGACAACGAAACCAGTCTGTGGCATTAGACGGTGAATGACCACCACTTCCCCCGCCACCTGCACCACCAATAATTTCTAAATCAAAATTCAATAATAGTTGGTAATCACTATGTGCCGAAGTACTGGTCTGCACCATACAGCTGATACAGCCAATCTTGAGGTCATGATTTATCGCCAAAAACGTATCTCCCTCTTTTAATGGCCACCGAACCGAGAGTCGGTGAACGTGAGTTTGCGAGCAGGGAAAAGATGCCGATTGTCAACAAGGTTTGTGTGCGTACGAGTTCGCACCGCCCGGCGTGAGATTATGATCTGACCAAATTTTGTTGGCGTACTTTGCAGCTCATCCTTTGGACTTGTTTGTCCGGATTAAAGACATGCCGCCTCTGCTGCGGTGATCAACCCCGAGACGCTTTGGTGGGATCAAATCAATTTGAGAGGTTTGAGAATTTGGATTGGTTTGCGAACTAAGTCAGCTTGACCCATAACGCTGGTAGATCACCTGTTCGTGGTGCTATACGAGGTATCAGATCGGCAAAGGGTAAATTCACCCTTCTTTTTGTGGAAATGCTCCTTAAACTTTGGAAAAACGCTCCTTAGATGCGTTTGCCCGGTATAATTCAATCGGAGGTATTAACCTTCTGGTTAGCGCTTGCTGGTTGTTTTGACGGGTCTAAAGTTTCTTCAAGATTGTATAGCAATCTTCTAGGTAGTTTTGACGGGTTTAGAATTTCATTTTGCCATTGAGATATACACGAAAAGTCGATGTTCTGAAAAAAATGTTTTGTGACATTTTACTATCCTTAAATGTTCTTTAAAATTTGCGTAATAACTTCAAATTTTTACAGTAAAAAAATAAAACATATTTTTTTTTAAAAATACTGTCAGGTCGCAATTCACCGTGGATTTAAGGCAACATGGCGAGACTTAAGGGTCTTTCTTTTCACCAAATTCAACCACAGTCATGAGTGTATCGCTAAATACACTCATTTTTTTATAATGATTCAAGTAAAAATCATAAACTACTGTTATCTGAACTAAGGAAATTGTTGTGAATCATTTTATAAGGTACATTAGGGTCTCCTTTCACCGTGGTAGGGCACCATTCACCGTGTGGGTAGGGACCAATGTACCGTGCATCTATTATTTTCATTCAATTTCGGCAAAATAGCATCTTAATCATCAAACAACGTGTGTAACTCATGGTTTTATTCAGTTCACACATCAAATGTGCAATCTTTGAACGATTTCCTTATCAAATCAAATCAAATTCATGTCGATATAAAAAAACGTAAATTCTCAGTTATAAAACGGTTTTGAAACTTAATTCCACTTCTTCTTTGCCTTTGAAGCCTTCTGCAGAGAATCTTTTCTTTTCTTATCCTTTTCCTGCCTATTCACAATTGCTTCAGTTTGCTAGACGACGCGTTTCTGCTCACGTTCCTTCCGCTTTAGCTCCTTCGCTTCCTCAACTGCTTTCTTCTCTAGATCTTTTGCTACCAAAAACTCAACGAATGCTTTGCTTGTGGCGACCGATGGAAGATGAATGATTATTCGTTTTTCTTTTACTGGACCAGGGATTTCAGAAGTTGGAACGGAGAAGGATTTATGAAACGCATCATCTTCTGAATCTGGTAACTAATCTCCATGTTCGATTAGCGACAAGCCTGATTTACTACCTTCGTTCTCGATTGTGGAATCAGCAACTGTTTAAGAAGATCAGTAGAATTATATTGAAGAAAATCAATTTTTAATTTAACACAACACTCGTTTACCATTTGCAGCAGAGCTAACAGCATCTCCGCATTCAATTGTGGCAGGGTCCTTAGGATGAGGCGCAGGTACTGTAGTAGCTGGACAATCTTTCTTCATTGCTTGCCATAAATAGAATAGGTTTGTATCTACAACGTTTTCCTTCCAAATCAAATCATTCTCCGCCTTCTGAAACTCAGCGAACTGCCTAACCGTCAAGCGCCCTTCAAGTGCTTCCAACAACTTGATCTCCTCAGGTTCCAGAGGTTCAGATCCAGCGATTTCCGCTTTTGAAGCCGCAGATTCATGGCCAGCACTAGATGGCAGAGACTTATAGTCTACCGCATCTGGGTTTCATGGATAAATCCCACTCTTCCAGAGCCCATTTCTGATCGCTGTTTCCTTACCAGTGAATGCATCCAAAGCCCGCTTCATAAATGGGCAGATCTCCGCTTTATTGTCTGGACACCACGACTACTACGTTCATCAAACTTTTTGAGTGGCCCAAAAAAGCTCACGTCAAGCGGCTGAGTGATTTGCGAGGAATTCGGATACAAAGCAATCAGTACAATTTGATTGTGGATGCAAAAATCAATGCTCATCAGCGTTACGTGGCTCTTATGACCATCGCTCTTCAGGGAACGGAATTCCCTCCTTTTTCAACCAAGGCAAGAAAATATTCTTCAGATACTCATAAAAAGCATCTCCTGTCATCCAGCCGCTTTCAGTAATACCCAGACAACCAAAATGCACGTATATTGAAAGTTGTTTTGATGATATACAAACATATATGTAAGTAAACAAATCGTATAGAATGCAAAAATATGGCTTATACGTGCAAAAGTGGAGGCCATATACGTGCAAATTCTATTGTTTTCCTAAACGAGTTGATATGATATCGTATGCGATTGAAATTGTAATAACAAATTCGATTTAAAAAGTTTAGCGATGTATATCCGATTTAGTTTGTGACGCAGTACGATGAATAAATTACACATCGTATGTAAGTCCAAAATTTGCACTCTTTACGATTTAACTTAACATAATACGATTAAGACCACAATTAATTGCGATTTTGACTTGAAATATAGGAATATACGATACTATTTGAACACTGTTATACGACTTGTGGTTGTCTGGGTACCGACGCCATAATCAGGAGGAGCATTCCAAGCAATTTCTCCTGTTAGGCGACGTTTGTATGGGAATAAAATCAAAGGTGGGAGCAGCTTTCCAGCGGCACTTCCTGCGAAAAGACGATCCACGCCGGACGGTATCGAGTGCTTTTTCCAGGTCGTCGCCGGAATAGCGTTGCTTTTGAGTTTTCTTCTGATTTATCCTGTTGAATACCGTGAAAACATCTTTCATATAACTCACAATTTCAATGCACGGTGAATGGAGACTGCAAATTTGCGGGGGCTCCATTCACCGTGCATTCTTTTTTTCGATTCAAAATTTTATTTTACCACATTTACGGCTACGATCCATGTGTGAAACTAAAATACAAACCTTATTCTTCAATTGTACGGAGATGTAGAGAATAAAATCACGACAATATGTTTGTTAACCACTTAAATTCGCCGAGCGCAGTTTGTGCTTTTCACTTAAGACTGACGATGCGCACCAGATTGCGAAGAATGTAAACAAATTTAAACGTCAATGCAGTGTTGGAAGCAGATTTATTTTGCAAATATCACTTGCTAATGAGTCTATTATACATGCTTAGTTGTTCTGATGCAAAATATTGAGCATTTAAACTCTTTGGTAAACAATAAAAATAATATTTTGAAAAACCCACGGTGAATGGCGACCTGACGGTATTTAAGTTTTAATGTTAATTTTTAATTTTTTTTTTTTGCGAAAGTATATTTTTTTACAACATAAGCCCACAACTTGTTTGTAGACAGTTTTTTTGTACAACCAAAGGTTTTCGAGCTACAAATTATTAATTCAAGTGCTATTCAAAATGCTTACGCCCTTTTTAAAACTGACTCTTGAGTCCAAAATTTTTTGCATCATTGGAAAAAAAAACTTGCTTTCATGGGTGTACAAATTTTCAATTAAATCGGAGACACTCGAAGTTGGTCACTAGGTCATTTCGATTGGAAACGCTAAATGGAAAAATCCGAATATCGTGCAGTGATTAAATTCTTTGTTTTGGAAGGTTCATCGGCTGCTGAGATCCATGCAAAAATAGTGAAAGTATTAAAGGAGTCTTCTCCTTCTTTTCCAACCGTTCACCGATGGGTTTTGGAGTTTAAGCGTGGCCATACAAGCTTTGAAGACGATCCACGCTCCGGACGCCCAATAAGTGAAATACAGGATTTGGTTTTGGAAGATCATGGATCGACTGTGGTTTTGATAGCTGACACCATAGGCATCTCACATGGAACAACATGGCATATTTTGGCTGAAGTTTTGGGTTTCAAAAAACTTTGTGCACAATTGGTGCCGCAGTTGCTAACAATGCAACAAAAACACGTTCCAATGCGACATTCAGAGCAACATTTGGAGCAATTTCGAAAGAATGATACGGATTTTCTGCGGCGATTCATCACTATGGATGAGACTTGAGTCTTCATCACTATGAAAAACTTGAGACTTCATCACTGTTGGATCACCAAACAATGAAAGGCGCAGCACTGATTATTGAACAGCGAATTTATTGAAAATTGTGTATGCTTCAAATCTGTAAGTTAGAGTTTTAGATTATAAGACTTAGTTTTTAAGGTTATTTTAGGAAACTCACAAATCAGTGGCCCTATTGTGCGTTTTAGCCTTTCAATCCAGGCATCCAACAGCTTAGGTTAAGTTTCGTCCTAAGATGTTATTTTGAATTTAGTTTGATTCACATTTCATTATTTAATCAATTATTTACCTTTACTAGTCGTAGCAGTTATTTAGATTTAAACTAGTATGTAAGTAGAATAATTAATTTAAATTTAACTTTTCGCACTAATAAATTTCTCCTGCATGTACTCTCTTTGTTGTGAACTGTCCTTTTCATTTTTGACGCCACTGTTCTGGTTGACTGACGTCTCTCAGATAGAGATCGTTGCGCATAGACTGGCCGCTCACCGCGTGATGTTCTGTCGACCGGGTTGCCAGTTCACTCGATGCTCTTGTGGTGGCACCAAAGCTAAAACGCACAATAGGGCCACTGATTTGTGAGTTTCCTAAAATAACCTTAAAAACTAAGTCTTATAATCTAAAACTCTAACTTACAGATTTGAAGCATACACAATTTTCAATAAATTCACTGTTCAATAATCAGTGCTGCGCCTTTCATTGTTTGGCGATCCAACAATCTTCAAATAAATCACCGCGCAAATGTCGATTCCATTACGAGATCCAGAGATACAGCATGGTAATTGTGCTGCTTGTAATAATCCGGATGCCGATGTTAACTACGTGCAGTGCGATGGATGTGATTTGTGGTGGTACTTTTCGTGTGCAAATGTGACGGAATCCGTCAGCGACCGAATGTGGATATGCGCTAAATGTATCGAAACACCGCAACCGAATCCACCCGCACCAGGAAGTATCTCGTCGAACTGCACGAACTCTAGTATGCAGCGAAATCTCGCCCTACTGAAACAACGTCAGGAGCTCGAGCGGCAACGGATGGAACATGAACTTCAAACGAAATTTTTGGATGAGCAGTTGAGACTGATGGACAATGCGATTATACACCGGAGCCGGGCAAGCAATCGCGAACGTGGAGTAGCCGATTGGATCGATAATAATCCGGATCAAGAAGATGGCGCAGTGGGTGGTCAACCAATTCCACCAGCAACAGCTCAGTCCGTGGACGTAAATAGTCGCGACGTAGTAGAATCGGTGCGCGATGTGGAAAAGCAGCTAGAACGATGCCAGCTACAGTCTGTTCCGACCAGCCAGCAACTGGAAGAGCTACGACGTCAGTTGCAGCAGTGTAAAAGGCAGCTCGGTTTGGATCCAAGCTACTGGAATATCAGCCCGACGGCCGTGCAACATCGGTACACCTTCCCGAGTTCATCCAGCGATAAGCGTCAAGATAATCAGCAACCAAGAAAGCTGGGTGCCTACAAGAAATCGCATGCCATTGAGATTGGCGGTGCAGGTAAGAGTAAAGAATGTGCACACCAAAAAGTAGTCGTCGGAAATGCCCTAATGCAGTCTTCTCCGTGTACGCTTTGCTAATCCGATCACTACTACATGAATATTAATGTTTGTGTGCTATGATGAAGACGTCGTTTGGCTACAGTAGCCTTTATTCAGTAAAATGGCGTCGAATCAAGAACGCGTGCGCGAAGCAATTTTGCACAAAAGAGTGGAAAATCCAGATATGTCGCACGGCGATATTGCCAAGTCATTAAAAATCGCAAAATCGACGGTTACTAAAGTGCTAAAAACCTTCAGCAGCGCTTAACTTTAAAGAGAAAGGTCGGTTCCGGAGGTAACCATGATTCTCGTTTCGTCGCGGAGAGGAAGAAAGTGATTAAAGAATTTAAGAAGAAACCGAATATCTCCGTTCGTGATGTGGCGAAAAAAGTGAAAATGTCGTTCGTCCAGAAAGTGAAGAAAAGTGCAGGCTTGAAATCATTCAAAGTAGGTGTTGCTCCAAATCGTAACGACAGCCAGAACAAGAGCGCAAAATCTCGATCGAGAAAATTATATGACACTATGCTGAAGGAATACGACTGCATAATATTGGACGACGAAACATATTGCAAAGCTGACTTTAAGCAGATACCGGGACTACAGTTTTATACCTCGTTGCATAGAGGAAATGTTGCTGAACGTTTTAAGCAAAAAAAAATGTCGAAGTTCCCAAAAAAATACCTCGTATGGCAGGCAATATGTGGATGCGGTCTCAGAAGCGACATCTTCATCACGACTGGCACTCTAAATGGACAAATTTACGTAAAAGAGTGTCTGAATAAACGACTGTTGCCGTTTATTCGGGAACACAACGGTTCGGTGCTGTTCTGGCCTGACCTGGCATCTTGCCACTATGGAAAACTGGCTAAGGATTGGTACATTGCTAATGGTGTAAATATTGTCCCAAATTATTGCAATCCGCCAAATTCGCCAGAACTCCGTCCGATCGAAAAGTATTGGGCTCTGGTCAAGAGGAATCTTCGAAAAACGAATAGCGTAGCAATTGATGAGAAAAACTTCAGGCGTAACTGGCAGAAAGCTGCAAAATTGATGACGGATTACACTGTGCAAAAACTGATGGAAGGTGTCAAACGAAAGGTGCGAGCATTTGGATATAACAGGTCAAGTTGACTTAACTGTATATGTTTTATATTTGTATTTTTATGAAGTCTTAAATAAATGATTTACTTTTGATTTTCTCATATTTTCCATTTAATACCACTAATTTCCCGTTGACTACTTTTTGGTGTGCACATTCTTTAATGTTAAAGAGAGTGGTTTTTCAAATAAAATGTACGGTGGTAATGTCCCTCATAAGTCCTGTGATCCCCCACGATACGGTTCCCTTTGCTGCCAGGGATCAGCTGTCTGATTTTCGCGATTTCGTACAAGCTCCTCTCGATAGTCGCCCGCAGCTAAGAGTCCCCTTCGCCAACAACGAGCAGCAGCGAGAACCCTTCGCGCACTCCACGATTAGAAATGTACAGCCTACGCCGTGGGAAGGGTGGTATCATCAGCAACAACAACAGCAGCAGCAGCAACGTCAGCAGGAACAACGTCAGCAGGAACAGCGTCAACCTCAGCAACAACAGCAGCAGCAACGTCAGCAGGAACAACAACAACAACAACAACAACAACAACAACAACAGCTAGAATGGAATCCTCATCATAATGGTCCATCGCAGCGACAGCTAGCATCACGTCAATCATTGGCTCGTGATCTCCCATCGTTTTCGGGTGATCCCGCAGATTGGCCCATTTTCATCTCGAACTACGAGTACACGACAGCGTCGTGTGGATACACGGATGGAGAGAACATGCTACGACTTCAACGATGCCTCAAAGGACAGGCCCTGGAGACGGTGCGCAGTCGATTAGTATTGCCTGCTGCGGTACCGCAAGTCATCGAGGCACTTCGTAGGTGGTAGGGACGTCCGGAGCTGTTAATTAATGCGTTGCTGGAAAAGGTGCGGAAGATTCCTGCCGTAAAACCGGATAGGTTGGAAGGACTGATCGAATATGGCATGGCAGTCGATTATGAGGTCTTGCAAAATCTTATGGCTGGGATTAAGGCCAAGGTTCGCGCATTCGGATACGAAGGCAAAATTAAATAATTAAATGATGCCAAAACTAATTTTAATTGTTTCGTTTTACGCCCTGAAAGTTTGGTGATAATCGGATAAAAACCCGAATTTTGAGAATGAATTTTTGTGTGCGGATTTTAACGGTACACCCTGTAGAGTAAAACATTTTCCGTAAACCATAAATCATTTTCAAAAATCTACTAAGAAAATTTCATTTAATATTTATTCAAATTTAGATAACCGATTTCTTGATACCTAAAATCGTCACCGCGGTACATAATTGGAGTAATATTTTTTATTCATTGCAGATCTTTCAGTTTTTCTTTCGACCTGACACCAACGTCATTTTTCAACACAACTACTGCTCACAGCCTACCATGACGTAATGATGATATCTCTGCCATCAATTTACGGCTAAGCAAATATTATCATTCAACCAACCCTCCAGCTCCAGGAAGCCAACAGATTGCACTTCAACCAAATGATTACGCGAATGATCTCTATTTGAGCATGGTGGAGGTGTCTACTTCACTGGAGCACCCATCACCACCCCATTGGCAGCGCCTCACATTGCTGATCGCACCAGCTGCCATACTTGACGATCGCAATCAATCCGACTCGGATCTCGGACAGGTTCGCAAACAACTTGAGACCACACGCACCTACGTCCAAGTTATGTTGCGTTATTTCTCGCCTGCATGCCCCATAAGGCAGAGCATAGGTTGAATCGAGGATGGCACTCTGCATGGCAGCTGGACATAATCAACATAACTGGTTGCGTTTGTTTATGATTGCTTCGGGGCTGGGTTCGGGGGTAAATAGAACTTCATTCTTTTTACGGCCGCAGAGTATGTGCGCCGCTTGGCTTTGATGCGGTTACGTCAAGACAAGGTGATGAAGAGCCCAACAGTCCTCAGGTGCTGATTTGCAATTTATAATTGTTTGACCATAAATTTAGATTTTTAGCATTTATCTGTATGGATCTTAATCTTTATATCTCTATCCATTAGAGTGGAACGACGTGAAACTTAAAAAAGCGACAAGTGTGTTCACAAGAGATTGAGCTGGCAATTTTCTACACTTTGATTAGAGTGATTCGATCCTGTCTCCCACTCTTTGGCAGAAATCAATTCCATAAGTGAAATGTTGGTCATGGTTAGCCGTTTTACCAGCAACCATTTGCTCGAAATTGGAGCATTTATTGAATGGAAGTATCCGCTGCCAAATCGGATGAAATGTAATTATTCTCGAATCAGCTCGCATCCAAATATGCAGCAAACGAAAGTCTTCAAACGATTTCAAAGCAAACATGGCGGGAAACCAGCGATCAACATAAACACAAGCGGTTTGGGTCAATCTATTTTTTTCCCCACTTCTAGTGAGCAACCTTGAAGGCACGAGCCACAGCCAACCGTACAGATTTGCGTTTGATTAGACCCACCGCGGATCGCCAGTAACGATCTGCGGCTAGAGCGGTGGGATTTGAATTCAATGGCATCGCATCGTGGCTTGGCGCGTATTTAAGAATCGATCGGACGTTTGACGATACTCTTGTACATTGTGGGCAAAATGATGGAGATGGGTGCCGTTGTGAACAGCAAACCATCGCTCACCCCTGGGGGGGACAGGTGTTAAGGCGTGAATGGCTCGGTGATGGCTGCGATAATCAGTGTAATTTCCTGCTCATTGCAGATGGTATTGTTGCGGCCGCCGAGATAGGAAAGAAAACATGGAGGGTGGTTCCGTTTATTTTTAAAGTTGAGTCGTATGCGGCGATAGGAAGAATCCAAGAATGCAAAATAGCTTCGAGGGAAACTGTTCCCGCCCAGTCTTGGATCGTTAAACAATGAACAGATAATTGAATATACTGACGCGGTGACGATGACGAGCTGAGAATCGAGGCCGAGACATTTGGGCTCTGTTGTTGGATCTTTGAGAAACGCACGGAAAGGGTGCGTTACTGATGACGTGAGTTTTGAAGTGCTCTTGAAGGATATATCTTGTTGGGTGTTGCCGGCATTGAGAGGAATTGATTTCAATAGGGTACATGTACGGTAAACCACCTGCAAATTTCATTCGGATCGGTCGCCCGTTGCCTTATATGGAGGCGATAGCCATCGTTGCACCAAAATGTGCCGCTAAGTGGATGATCAGATGTATGATATGACTCGATATCGAGCGAATTTAAATACCTAGTTGTCCATTGAAAAGCTTTCAATGCTGCTGCTGGTTGTTTGACACACTTTCAGGTTTGTTGGTCGTCGTTAGATAGTTCAAAATGCGATTGTTCATGCATTTCTATACGGATTGTGATGTGACACTAGTTTGACAGATTAAGAGATGTGAGGGAGTGCATATTTTGATAGACTTTGATCAATGTTTGTCTTGTGAGACCAGTGGTTTTGATACTCTTTTGCAAAGTATCGGCAAGTAGTATATTGAGACTTTTTGCGATCTGATCATGCAACAGTAATGTTATGTATTTAGGACACAATTCTATCACATCAAACCATGAGTTGACACCGTTGCTGTAAATTTGAATAAGTTCACGTGATCTGCTTCCAGGTGCTCACTGATAAAGTGGAGATATGACAACTGCTAGCATTTTAACGATGGTTTGAAATTCATAGCACACTATTAGGACATGTTATATGACGTCAGAGGCTTCTTATTATTGGACAGTCTAGCAAAGTCCCCTTTTTTGTTACTACGCGTTCATTATCATAATATGATAATATTATGTAATGTTAATAATATTATAATATTATTATATTTATATATTATAATATAATATTATAATTTTATAATATTATAATCCATACCTTCCTTCGGTGTTCTTTGATGTTTGTATACAATAGTTCCCAAGTAACAATTTTAGTTTTATTCCAGTCGTATGGCACTCTTCACGACTTTGTTGATAAAACTACATTCAAAACTGTTTTGTCTACCTACACCTCCTCTATGCTTCTTTAAAACCGAAATTTGTACAAAGTGGCCCACTCCATAGACAGTTGTGAAAACAAGTTAGTAAAAGCTTTGCAAGGCTATACAAATTTTGAAAATGTTCTAGCGATAGATGTTATCACCGCTTGAGAACCTTCATAAAACCTATTGGATGCCATGAAAATCAGCATACGGCCAAATTGCCACAGCTGTCAAACTTCACTATGATATCGTGGTTGTTTTTTGTTGTTGTGCTTTGTTCGATTCTCTGCTCTTCTGATTCATTTATCAATAAATAATATCGGAGAAAAAAGTTCTGGTTTTGCGGGTTATTTTATTTGCAAGCAACATATCCAAAATAAATTGAGCTTTTTACAGCGTAACATGCTCCAAATCATGTACGCATTTAATTTTATGGTGAATATTGGCACGATGAGAGCCGAAAATGAATGCGCCTTGGAAATTATGGGAGTTTAAAACAGCAAGAACAAAATTAAAACAAATATGTTCGATAAAATAATCATGAATTTCCTGAAAATTTATGAATAAGGTTATCTAAAAGAATGTCGACATGAGTCTCCGATCTACAGTTCTTTTGAATTACGTATATATTATAATTACAATTACAAAAAAAATTGTTGCATTTATTTTGCCACATTTCAATATAAGATAGGAAAAAATCACAGACTACCACAACACTATTTGGTCATATTTTTTTGCCGTTTCAGAACGTCATGACTTCTTCATTGCATGTTAAGCATTTACTGGAGGCAAAATGGTTTTAAAATGCTTTTTCAATTGACCATAATAAGAAATATGAGTGAGTCTTAAATTGGAAACTCAAATCAGCATTTTACAAGTTCATAAAGTCGAAATAAACCTTTGATAGGAGTAGAAGGAATTTAAGAAAACAAGGTTTTAAAATCGTTGTAAAGAAGCTGTGAAGGTTCTCATAAACATGACTAAAATAAAAAACAAAATTGATTTCTAGTGGCTTTCATAAAACTTTAATAAAACTTAATATAGCTGGATGCTTTTGGCAATGTTACTTGGGTTGTCTCCAATTCACAAGGTTTGTCACAGCACTTTGCCAGCCTCGGAATCTGCGGAGTGTCTGCATGTTGCTTTCCACTTGGTCGATCCATCTCACTCGTTGCGTGCTTTCCTTCTTGAATTTGATCAAACGAACTCGATCACGAGAAACATGTTTTCCAGGTTGTCGTTCGACATCCTTCCCAAGCAACATCGCTTGTAATAAGGAAGTTGAAAATACGCTTTTTTAGTTACAAATAACAGTAATCAAAATAAGATACATGTAACGTTATCTCAAACTTTTTAAAGAAAGAAATGGCGCTTAAAATACAAAAAATAGCCAAAAATCTAATCTCCACACGAAAATATATCATCGCCAAGCATTCTAATACTTTTCCTTGGCGAAAAAAGGTCGTTGTTTCTTTGCTACGCCAACTTTGATTATTGAAAAATAATCTCTTAGTAAATATTATGTGCTTCTCGTTGCCAGATAAACCACCATGTCTTGTACAACAAATCCATCGTTATGTCAAAAACATGTTTTGCAAAAGACCTTGGAAACTTGCATGTAATCTTTTCAAAATTAGGACTTTTCATTCGCAACTTGAAATTCCTTGCCAGAACAGTGGTTATTACTATTTTCTTGGTAAAACGTAATTTATAACATTACCTGGTACACAATATCCCTCCAACGTTCTCGGTCTATGGCTGCTTCCATCCCGTCGGCACCTTGTACTCCCTAGATTTTGCTCCTCCTTGGCTAACCATCTTGCTCGTTGTGCCCCTTGACGTCTTGTGCCAACCGGATTCCCATTTTTGTAAAACACTTGTCCGGCATTCTCGCATCATGTCCTGCCCAGCATTTTCGTCCAGATTCTCGAGTGGCGTGAGCTCATGAACTCATCTCCGTTGATCGTTCGTGTCCTATCGTGCACGCTACCGCAGGCCTGCATTGGACGTATTTATCTTCAATCCAATTCTTCCGAGAATGTTCACGTCATCGGCAAACCAGAAAAATCTACTGAATCTGTTGAGAATCGTACCTCGCATGTCGATCGTCTCATAGCACCTTCAACAACAATGTTGAACAGCACGAGACTCGATCACCTTGACGAAGCCCCCTGCGAAATTTGAATGAACTTGATAATCCACTTGAACACTGGGTTTCATCCATCATCGCTTTGCTTGATCGGATCAGCTTCCCCGGAGAGCCGGTCTCGTCCGGTGATCTTCCATATTTATTTTCGGTTAACTGCATCATTTGCGGCTTTGAATTCGATGAATAGATGATGCGTAGGTACTCGATATTCCTGGCACTTGAGGAGAATCTGCCTCAAAATGAATATTTAATCCGTTTTAAACCACCCTTTGATGAAAACTGTCTGATAACTTCACATAAAACTATTTGCTTTAGTGGTGGCGGTCATTGGAGGATGATTTGGGAAAGCTCGCTAAAGGCAGCATTGAGGACGGTGATCGCACGTTCGTTTTCACAGTCAAGTTTGAAATCCTTCTTGTGCATATATGGTGCAGATAAACCCATCCTTTGACTCCTTCGTTAGCTGTTTGGTATCCCAAATCCTGGCTATCAGTTAACGAAGGCAATTGGCCAACTTGTCCTGGACCATCTGATGGAATCCTTATCTTCACCTATCGGGGGTGTCACATCTCCGTCACTCACTGCATTGCTTCGCTGTATTAGTCTTCTCTCTGAACTCCATTGAGATGTTCATTGAAGTACTGTCTCCAACTTTCGGTTACCTCACAATTGTCCGTAAGAGTACTCTCATCTGCATCCCGACACATTGCAGCTCACGACACGAAGCCGCTGCCGGATGTGTTCGGTTTCTGGTAGAATTTTTGCATTTCATTTGAGCGCAGCTGTTCTAGTTACTCACACTCCTCTTCCTCCTGGCCACGCTTTTTCTCCCAGAAGAGTTGGGTTTGCTGCTTCGCTTCTTTCTGTACCGTTCCATACTCTAGCGGGTGGCTTTATGGAGTATAAGTGCCCGCGCTGCGTTCTTCTCATCCAATACCTGCTGACATTCCTCGTTGAACCACTTGTTCTGTCGGTTTTGTGCCACGTAATCTAAGACGTTCTCCGCTATGCTGCTGATTGCTGTTTTTCCGGTGTTCCAACAGTCCTCGTGAGGGCCCTCATCCGGCAGCGCAGTTTCGAGTTTAAGGTTCAGGTTGCTTAAGTTGCGTGATTGTACCGAAGTGGGGGTTGTTCCCGAAAGTTGGTCACTTCGGAGATTTTCAGGCGCGTCTTTACCATCACTTAGTAGTGGTTCGAATCGATGATGGCCTCTCGAAAGGTTCATACGTCGATGATAAGTGCAGACCGTCTATCTTAACGTGGTTGATTTGTGATCCCGTTTGTTTTGGTGCCCTCAGGTGTACCGATGTGGGAGGAAATGCTGGAAGAATTTACCACATACGGTCATGTTTTTTGGAAGTGGCGAGGTCGATTAGTCAAACATCGTTGTAGTTGGTCAGCTGATGTACGCTACATTTTCTAATCATCGGTTTATTGGTCACTTCAAATAAACAAACAATGTATCAACCGGTTTATCAACCGCTTTGTGACCCACAACGCTGGTTGATCACCTTTTTGTGGTGCGTTACGGGATATCAGATCTACCACCGAACACTAGTTCGAATTAATTCAAACAAGGGAGCATATTTGTTTTTTTGTAGTCAAAGGAACATATCTTAGTCCTTATTCCATTTCATGTCTTGTGAAATGTGACAATACTCGGACTGTGCCACCGAGGATGAGCTTGGAATAAGGAAAACATGGTTAGTCCTCATTTATGTGAATTCTCATTTTCTATTAGATGTTCAATAGTTTGAATTGATTATGACTGGGGTTCTGATGCATGGTCAATATCGTAGTCATAGTTTGTTTTCTTTGAAATTAATCTGATTTTTACTGATAAAGGGGCGAGTCTTTGAAGAGTGCGCTCACTCCTTAAAGGGTTTAAATAGCGGAAACTTTGACAACTGTAACAACACCGAAAAATCATTTCTCAATAGTGATGAAGTAATTCAACATGCACTAAACAGAGAGTACGGGATATACTACAATAGATCAAATTACTGGTCGCATTGGTTTATGTCCCGAACAGAGTAAAAAAAACCGCTTTATGCTGATAAACCTTAGCGTTGAAATTCCCATTGATAATCTTGAAATCATTGCTTGAGCATTGGTCGTATTCACGCTACAGTTGCGCGAAAAATTCTTCTTTGTCATCATCAGTACTTCCGAGGCGAGGGCCATGTTAATTAATGATTGCTGATTTCGAAGAACCGGTCCTTGATCCTCAACCTGCACATTCAGAGGTTAATCGACCACCACCTAACCACCCGCTTCTGCACCTGATCCATCACGATGAAAGCAGTTTACAGCTCGTGTAGATGGTATGACCATCCCAAAACGTACGCAACGTGAATCCATTCCAGCACACCTGCTGCAACGCTACGATGCCGAACTTGCGGTTCTCCTAGTCGTTGGAAAGCACGCGAGTTCTTTCAAGAATGTAGAGAGATAGACAGTTCCACGTCCCGAGAGTTCCTGACCTGGAAACAGACGCTGCTTTGTAGTTTATTTTGCATTGCGCAGACTGCACCACGTGGAGGGGAACTACCTTACAGCCCAGAACAGTGATGAATTTACTGAAACACAAGATATTTACACCGACTTCTAGGAAAATCAAATAAATTGTTGTTAATTTGATGGTGTGAGTTAGAGTGAAGGGGAGAGTTTTTCTGGAAGTCTGACTTGTTGTGGCCCACAGCATCTGCCTTATTGAGGATCCGCTTGACGATTGCCCAGTAGCGATCGATCGGTCGCATTTGGGGACCATTTGGTGAGCGGATTTCGATGAAATCAACGTTGTTATCAGAAAACTGCAGAGTTGATCTGACATAATGGGCAGAGGCCAGATCCGACCAGAAAAGCGGAGGAGGGTCTAATGCTTCCGATAAAGTGGAAGCAACCTATTCTGCAAGCGCTCATTTCGGTAAATTTCCGCGTTTATTGTTTCCCTTTGTGCATAAAATGGAAGATCGCAAGCCACATATGCAAATTGTTTGCCAAACGAGCAGTCATATGCAATGCAAATATATGCAACATATGCTAATTGCTTGCCAAATGAAACAGGCATATCTGTAATTGAAAAACTCTTCGCAACCACTTTGGTGCAGATTGGAGGTCCCGGAAGTGCTCTGGAATACACTTTCACGTACTTTTCGTCGTCCATCAAAACATACTGAGAGGAATTGTCAAAATGCGAATGTACAGCTTTCAGGCCCTAATTTTGGATCGAAACTTCTGCTCCGGAGATTGCTTTGGTACTCTCTGCTTCCTGTATGTCTTCAAATCATTTCTTTTCTCAATCCGCTGGAAAATCTCGATGCTGGTCCTATATTTCTTGGCTAAATCTCGAGTAGAGATTGATTTGTTCTCCTGAATATAATCAACGAATTTTTGGAGCAATTCGGGATTGCTAGACCTAGGTATTTGACCAGTTCTCGGGGGATCCCGCGGGGGGTACAGCGCGGTACACTTTTCAAACACTCGTTTCATACTAACTGGGGTTCTTTTTGGTTTTTAGCAGATTGGTTGGAACTTTATATTTTTTGTGGAGGGCGTGGGGGGTGCATTTTTTTTAGTAGTTCAAGTTGTTGTCGTGGGGTATATTTTATTTTTATATCTTATATTTTTTTTTCTTTTTTTGTGTAATTTTTTATGTTTTTTTTTTTTTTTTTGGGTGTGGGGGGTGTTGATCATAATATCATTTTTTGTTTTTTTTTTTATAATTTATTTTTTTTTTTTTTATTTGATTTGTGTTTTCTTTTTTTTTTTTTTTGTTTTTTTTTCTTTTTTAGATTTTTGGCCCTAGGCTGGTTCAAATACCTTTTTTTGGCTATTTTCGTAACTTGTCCGGTAGTGAGATTTGAATTCGTGACTTTGGCGTGAGAAATATGTTAACCCCTACGCCGGGGTCGCCCCCGCCACTGTTTCCTGTATGGAAAAAAGTGAACAGATTTTCATGAACAGATGATGGTGATGATGGTTGTCTGCAAATTAACACCTAGTTTTACGTTGGCCCGAGGTAGAAGGATCCACTGATTGGGTATATGACGCTATACGTACACCATCCAATTGCATTCCAAGTAATAATACTTCAGTTAGGCATCAAGATGAATGAATGTGCTGGAAACTGGACGGACACCTACGGAGTTGGGTACAGGCGCCTTGTGAGGTAGTAAGTGCTCTCAAGGACGTGTAGCAAGACAGGTAATTGTTACCCATTGTATCTGTATTAATA
>JAHHFK020004508.1:0-144595 GCA_024533555.2 Aedes koreicus
CGTCACCATGAAACCAGCTACTGATACGTTTCTTCACGCAATAATCTCCACAAATACACTCCTCGATCGCTCACCTGGCCACGTCTATGCAACCATTGGAGATAGGGAGGATTTGGTATCCACCTTAAGAAGACACTGGAACCCCACGTAGCCTTCAGTAGATATCAAAGGAAAAGAGAATTGAATAGTTGGAGAAAATAGTTAAACAGAATGCCCTGTTTGGTGTACCGAAAAAAAAAATTATTTATATGGTCGTTGGGAGCATCGAGTCTAAGAAAGTTAAGTGATGCTTCATTTTTTTCTCCTAACGGTTGAGACTTAAGTATTAACTTTAGTCCTAGCCCTATACAGCTTATGGTTATAGCGCCATTACTCGCTCTCTGATATGAGAAACATATCTAAGTACTGGTGTTGAAAGAGAACTTATCAGATTTCTCGGACTGCAGAAACAACGTTGCATTACCTTAACATATCGCCAATTAAGGTTTCTTCTCTATATTTTGAAAATTTGCTCCGTACGAATAATAGAACATTTGATCGATTGAAATTGTGAAACTTGAGTAATTTTCACAAATTCTAGCTGATTCAAGAAATCACAAACATTTAAAGATATTTCATGGTAAAGGTTCATGGTGTGAGTTAGACACAAGTCTTCCATCACAATGAACTTGTTGATGTTTAAAATCGTTTTTTTAGACGTTTTTTTTTTGCTGATTTAGGACATACATGGTACTTGGAATGAACATAGTGACTGTAAAGAAGGAATTGATTTCGGAGTTTTCTAAATTATTGTTTAAGGATGGCCTCTCAAAATAATTTGCAGAAAACGATGACGAATATTGCCAAATTGAACTCCAAGTTCAATTTATCAAAATACAAGTTGTTATGTTTTTTAAGAAAAATATTTGATAGGCGATCATATTTGCGTTGCAATGCATTACGTTATTAATTAAATAATCCGAAGATTGCACGTTGGAAGCTGGTATGAGACTAACTTCATCAGTCTTATTTTTTGCTCATGAAAAGCTTTTTGGGAAACAATAACTGTAACCAGGATTCAGAGTAAATAAGCATGAAAACATATATTGCCCATCACACTGAAGCAAATCGGAAAAATGGGAAGATTAATGTGATATAGCATCAACTTAAATAATACATAAATAAAACCAATATCTATATTCATTAGAAATCTGTTGCTATTTGTTAATATTAGAAACGTTCAGAGACACACTCTGACATATTCAAACACCTCAGCATAGCAAGACAAATTTTCGTGATTTCTGGAACCACTCACACGCATGGTTACATCATTTGCAGCTGGCAGACAATAAGCATAACTTTTCAATTTTGGAAAACATGTCGAAAAACAGAAACACCCAAGGAAACTTCTTCCGGCACCTCAAAACATGATTAACCCCCTGTTTTATAACGATTCAAAATAACAAATTGGCCAACTGACTAACCAATAACTGATCTTCAAATAGAAGGTGCCACAAAAAAAAAAGTTTGTTTATGTTGGCGATTTGTTTCATTTTCATTTCCTCTCATGGAAATTTCACCGAAGAATAAAACATTTGATCAGAGATTGCATCTCTACACCACAGTACATCATTTTCTTACACTTCCAGAGTGCCTTATCACTGCGAATATTCTGGAAACATAAACCAAGCAGTACTAAAGACATCTTATTAAGGAGTTCAAATTAGACAGGAATTTTTACTGTTTTCAGTAAGAATATAGGTAAACAGGTGGATACGGAAAAATACTTAGCTGATCGATGCGTGAAGCAATGGATCATCATCGGGGATGATACTTTGTTACTCTTGCAGGCAGTAGTCTCAAACACTAATGTAACTCGGATTTATCTTAAAGTTCAATGCACTTTTCAAAATCACACTGATCTGACCCATCCTACAATCACGTCAGTAAATTAATCCCTTTTCCACCAGACACTTCAGGAAGTTTGAAAACGAACTCGTACGCAGCCGTGCAAAATAGCAAACATTTTTCAGACAAAACAGCAACCGATCGTCTCACAACAACAACAAAATTCCTATTAAGAACACCTTAATTTATGCATATTGTTATTATTTTATACAAACTGTAGCGACTTCAACACAACGGCGAAATAATATTTGCATTAAGAATTTCAGCATATTTCATAGACTTTGACAACTTTAAAAAAAATTCGGGAAGCTGCATTTTTCAACTAATTAATCTCAAAATTTGACTAATGTATAATAAAATATAGTACATTGAGAACAAAAAGCAATAATCGAAAATCGATGTTTTGATTATTGTCCAGCCTTGCCTCACTGTGTGGTCTATAACCTGCCAAACTACTTACAAAAATATCCACTTCAAAATTCTCCCATGATTTCAAAATAGCTAAGATTCACAGCACAATGTACGTAAGATATTTTACACTAGGTTGCAAACGAAAAAAAAATTAAAATAAATGACAGAAAATTCTTCAATAACTCATTTTTCCTACTGGGCCCATAAATGATTCTTTATGTCTGTGAAATACCAAATGTAGGATGATAAACAATATTAGTTTTTGAATTAATTATTTTGGACGAAGAATTTTTTTTTTTTTTTTTTTGTCGCATAATATCCTCTCTCTATAAAAAATGTAAAAAACATTCTATCTTTTCAAATACATAACGTGAGTTAGGTGGGCCAAAACTTACAACGATGCAAATGCGAAGCTGAAAATAGCATAACAAAATATTGTGAAGGGATGTTATAATATAAAATGATAATAACAATTATATTTGTAATGTCTGCATGCCTTCTGATCCTGCTGCAATTGTAGACGGACTTGCATTACCATAGCCACGAGGGAAGAAAACAATTCAAAATTATTATACAATACTTGGGAATTCCATGGATGATCTGAAATTATATACCGTATAAAGAATACTTCCATTTTTCGTGGTAGGGTAAGATTTCAGAATGCTTCTTTACCGGGGTCACGCTGCCTACATCGCCTTGGTGCGGCTGCCACCTAATGTATAGTTGACGGGATACAGCGTTTCTTACTCAACCGTTGGATGCCAGGACAGACGCTGTTTGAGCCGCACCTCCTTGGTGGACAGACGCTCAGAACGCACCTCCTCAATCTAGCTGAAGTCAGAAGGACAACAGTGCCCAGGCTGCACTACCAGCTAAGTACGCAACCCTTAGCTGGCGGTCTTTGTCATCTCTTGACCCGTGGAAGCATGAAGTAGGAACTTGTGAGGACCATAGCTATGTTGCGGGACGCACGCTCCATCCCAGTTGTCTACTCACCATTTTGCAGCCCGAGTGCCTAAAGAAATGAAGGTGTGGATAAATCCCCAACGAGCTCTAGATGTATGGCCTTCGTGTTGAAGCATACAAAAAGAGCAATGTAAGCCTTTGTGTGTACAGACTTCATATATAATAAGCCCCGCATGAAAATCTTCACACATCAAATGGATATGTGAAGAGTTTTCACACTTCCAGAATCAAAAATGGAAATTCTTGATCCTGGCGTGTATATAGTTAAGGTATATTTTTGATAATATAAAACGACCTCACCAATGTTCCTTATATGATGCTGGAAAGCTCGTCCGGATAGGGGAGCGGGTCACTAAAAACACAAAAAATGGGAAAAAACAATCCATCTCAAGAAACACGACTATAACACACTATGAGAGGGATTCCATTCACAACGTCCTACGCAAAGCACTCGGAAAAACTATAATTTCACCATTTATTTTAGTTGAATGAAGGAATATTTTTTAATTTTATTTCCGCGAGAACGATGCAGCAAAAGCAAAACAGGTCATTTTCAAAGCACGGCTTGCTGCGATCTCTCCGATTATAGGGTACGGAACGGGTTTTAAGCAGTTTAGTCAGCACCTACGACATTTGATGAAGCTGTATGTAATCTATAATTAGAACTGCCAATATTTAGACATTAATCCCTCTGCTTACGTCTGGTCTATCGGAACATACCTTCAGCAACGAGCATTGAGCTCAGAAAATATCATAGCCATGGAATAAAGTCCCCAATTGCAGGGACTTCTTAAACGCATGCGGATTGCTTTCCGATTAAAAAATTGTTTTCTTCAGCTCCTCAATCTGTACATAACCTAACAATATTGTATGAGTGCGATTCTGTGCATGTGTGCGAAGGCGAAATGAAATAGGCCAGTTGACGATTTGCTGCAAACGTCAATTTCCTCAACCCGCTCCTTCGTTTTACCCAACCGCTCTCGAAAACAATCAACCAAAACATGTCGATTGCTACGACCCCAAACTCGTCTCCTAGCAGGTTATGAGACAGACGTACACGACCAAACTTTTAGTTTGTCATTGATCTTTAGATTGACAATGTGTATTTCTTATTTCATTTACTCTCACGCAAATGTTAGCCAAAGCGACTGTGACGACAAACGGGATGCTTCGTTTAAAAACAAACAAATGCAAGAGACAGCAGGCTTCACGTTACATTACCGGTGCGCTATATCCATGGTTAACAAAGAAGAGAGGAAACATGGGCTCTCTCAAAAGCAACAGTGATGCCATAGCTGCAGCTCAACAGCGAAGCATTATTTATCGTTGGGTACTATTGGACAGCTCCAAAACATATTTTTTATTGCAAATGATAGTGCCAGATGATGGACAATATAATCATAAGCATAGATCAACCTCCAATGACTGGAAGAAACATGAAATAAATAGTGATTTCAGATTATCTAAATAAGTAATAAATTTAACTCAATGTTCAACATCACATTCCGGCAACAAGCCTAGTTGTGGGAGAGAGCTGATGAAGACATGCTCTCTGGTACACGCAATGCAAATGCAAAATACACAAAGGCAACATTTGAGCGAACTTCTTCAGCAGGTCAGAAACTGATGGTTTCTAGATGATGTATTTAAAATCTTCAAAATGACAGTAATAAATTGGTAATCAATCATGATTCATACATCGAATCATTGGCCCAATAGATAAAGCTTATTTTTTTTTTTTTTTATTAAATCATTTATTTGTACAGGCTCAATCGAATCAACTTTACAGAGCCAAGTTTTCATATTTATATACATCAATTATCTTAAAACTAATGTTAAGGGGATAGAACCGATTACTCGCGGCCGTCTCGAGGTTAATAGGAATAACAATTGTATGGATGGGAAGATAGGCGGGAATTTGAAGTGTGGTTTACAAAGCACGTTTATTTTAAATTCGGAATTGGATAAAAACTTATAACTATACAACTTTAGGTTTTCTTTTGACTTTAACATTTTTGAGAATGAGAAAAAAAAACACACACACAAACACAGAGAAAAAAAACTTAAAGTAAACATACAGGTTAAACTAACTACAATCTAAGGCTAATGTTAGTCAAAAACACATAAATGAGTTTCATAAACTCCAGATCACGTATAGCCAAAATATCTCGAACCGGTACATTGGGTTGTCTACCTCGAGCCCGAAGGGAATCATAAAGCTCAGATCTGACTCCACGATGCTCAGCACATGACCAAATAATGTGATCTGCGTCCTGGTAACCTTGTCCACATTCACAGAGATTGCTGTCGCTCAGCCCAACACGGTATAAATGAGCGTTCAAAGAATAATGATTGGACATGAGGCGAGACATCACACGAATGAAGTCTCGACCCACATCCATCCCTCCAAACCAAGATTTCTTCGACACCTTTGGGATGATAGAATGTTGCCATCGCCCCAAATCTCCTTTACTCCATTTATACTGCCAGCTGACGAGTGACTGTTGACGAAAAATAGTAAAAAATTCATTAAAGGCGATTTGTCGATCATAAATATCGCCTTCTATAGCGCCCACCTTTGCCAGCGAGTCCGCTCTCTCATTGCCCAGAATTGAACAATGAGATGGGACCCATACAAAGGTGATGATAAAA
This sequence comes from Aedes koreicus, assembly GCA_024533555.2. NCBI lineage: Eukaryota > Metazoa > Arthropoda > Insecta > Diptera > Culicidae > Aedes > Aedes koreicus. The sequence goes on from JAHHFK020004508.1 coordinate 5,917, forward strand.
TAACGCGAAGATAAAGCACTTAGAAGCTCCTGTATTTTCATGAGAAAATACGAGGAGTGCTTTACCGGCCTCAAGGAGCGAATAGACTCTATAGAACTGAGACTATCCGTGAAAATGTAATACTGATCCGGTGTTAGTGAGGCAACAATTTCTAGCGTAAAGTGTATTGCCGCTAATTCAGCGACATATACGGAACAAGGAGCTTGAAGTTTACGATTGGCGCTATAAATTTCATTAAATATACCAAAGCCTGCTGACTCCTCTATCAATGATCCGTCAGTGAAGAACGATTTAGTGGAATCAACTTGGCCAAACTTTGCAGCAAATATCACCGGAGCAATCATAGGACGATGATGCTCTGGGATTCCATGAAGCTCCTGCTTCATGGATAAATCAAAATGAACCGAATTGTCGAAATCGGAGAAGCAAACACGATTGGAAATGTTCGGCGAAGGGCTGACATCCTGTGTTATGTACAAATGGTACAAAGTCATGAAGCGAGTTTGAGGATTCAACTCGAGAAGCTTCTCAAAATTTTCGATTACCTGGGGGTTCATTACTTCACACCTGGTGAGGAGCCGGAGAGATAACTCTGTAAACCGATCCGAGAGTGGCAACATGCCGGCCAGCACTTCAAGACTCATGGTGTGAGTCGAGTGCATGCAACCTAACGCGATACGAAGACACCGATATTGAATACGTTCCAGTTTTATGATGTGCGACCGAGCCGCTGACTGAAAACAAAAACTACCGTATTCGATAACCGACAAAATCGTTGTCCGGTACAACGTTAGAAGATCTTGCGGATGCGCTCCCCACCAGGTCCCGGTAATTGTTCGAAGAAAGTTGATCCTTTGCTGGCACTTTCGCTTCAGATACTCAATGTGGGATCTCCAGGTGCACTTTGAATCGAACCAGACCCCAAGATATTTAAAGGACATTGAATGAGTTATCGGCTTACCCCAAATTTGAAGCTTCGGTTGTGCTGGGTTATGCTTCCTTGAAAAAACTACCAACTCTGTTTTCTCCGTAGAGAATTCGATACCTAGCTCTAGAGCCCAAGTAGACAAATTGTCTAAGGTATCCTGTAAAGGTCCTTGCAGATCGACCCCATTGGGTCCCGTGACAGACACTACGCCGTCATCCGCAAGTTGTCTCAACGTACAGTTGTCATTTAGACAACTGTCAATGTCTTTGACATAAACATTATACAAAAGGGGGCTTAAACATGATCCCTGGGGGAGACCCATGTAGCTAAATCGGGAAGCTGTAGAGGTTCCATGAGAGAAGCTCATATGTTTCTCTGACAGCAAATTATACAAAAAATTATTCATTAATGGTGAAAAGCCACAAGCGTGGAGTTTATCTGATAGAACTTCAACAGATACTGAATCAAAAGCCCCTTTTATATCCAAGAATACAGAAGCCATTTGCTCTTTTTTAGCAAAAGCTAACTGAATATCTGTGGAAAGCAACGCGAGACAGTCGTTCGTTCCCTTACCCCTACGGAAACCATATTGAGTATCTGAAAGCAGGTTATTCGTCTCAACCCATTTGTCCAGACGGAAAAGGATCATTTTCTCCAACAACTTTCGAATACAAGATAACATCGCGATGGGTCGATAGGAGTTGTGGTCGGACGCGGGTTTACCAGGTTTTTGAATGGCAATAACTCTCACCCGTCTCCAATCATCCGGTACAATGTTGAGAGCCAGAAACTGATTAAACAAGTTCAACATGCGCCTCTTAGTGACGTCTGGGAGGTTCTTAAGCAAGTTGAACTTGATCCTATCAGCCCCTGGAGCCGTATTGCCACACGAAAGGAGTGCGAGAGAGAACTCTACCATTGAAAAAGGTTGGCTGTTCTCATCTATCGAATTCGTGGTTTCGCGAGGAATCATCCGTGCCGGCACAGAATCTGGACAAACTTTTCGCGCGAACTTGAGGATCCATTGGTCCGAGTACTCTTCGCTCTCGTTGTTCGTAGTTCGGTTACGCAATCTTCGCGCCGTGTTCCAAAGAGTACTCATCGACGTCTCGCGCGATAGCCCGTCCACGAATCTTCGCCAGTAACCGCGTTTCTTGGCCTTGATGAGACTCTTAAGTTCGCGTTCGAGAGCCGTGTATACTTCGAAGTGCTCAGGTATTCCACGTCTACGGAAAACTTTAAACGCGTCGGACTTTTTACGGTAAACCTCGGTGCACTGTTGATCCCACCATGGAGAAGGAGGTTTCCTACGAAATGACGTTCCTGGAACTGGTCGAGTTTGAGCTTGAAGCGCGCTGTCTAAGATCAGGTTGGAGAGGAAGTTATATTCCTCCAGCGGTGGAAGCTCTTCTACCGTCGTTACGGCTTCCTCTACTGCTGTCCTGAACTTTGTCCAATCGATGTAACGGGTAAGATCATACGCGACGTTGATGGATTCCGACGGATTGAACCCGGTGGCAATCGAAATTTTTATGGGCAAGTGATCACTACCGTGGGGATCTTGAATCACATCCCATGTGCAATCCAACGATAATGAATTCGAACAAAGTGTGAGGTCTAATCTACTGCCAATTGAGGATGGACCAGCCAAACGTGTTACTTCTCCATTGTTAAGAACTGTCATATTGAAGTTGTCACAGAGGTCATATAACAAGGAAGACCGGTTGTCGTCGTACAGTTCTCCCCAGCCTGTACCGTGAGAGTTAAAATCTCCCATGATCAACCGTGGAGCAGGAAGAACCGAACAAATATCTGAAAGTTGTTTTTGGTTTATTGAGGCTCTAGGAGGAATATAAACGGAAGCAATGCAAAGGCTTTTATTTTTAATAACAGCCTGACATGCGACAACTTCAATACCTGGAATAGGAGGAAAATTCACTCTATAGAAGGAGTAGCACTTTTTGATCCCCAAAAGTACTCCTCCTCCACGTGAATCCTCACGATCAAGACGAATAATGTTGAAATCATGAAACGGAAGATCGATTTCGGGAGAGAGCCATGTTTCACAAATAGCAAATGCATCACAACCGGTATTGTGAGCCAAAAATTTGAAAGATTCCAATTTAGGAACAAAACTTCGACAATTCCACTGCAGAACAGTGATCAAATCCCCGACCTCATTTGGAAAATTATCCATCGAAGGAAATGATAGCTGCAAGGAGGGGCCACTTAATTGTCAATTGCTTCAAGAAAGTCTTCACTGTGGGAAGCATTGCCAATACAATGCTTTTGAGAGGGTCAGAAATTTCAAGGTACTTGAAGATACCTTCGACAATGTTATCAAATGAGAACAGTCCGCTTGAGGAGGGGGCTTCTGTTCTTAAAAGCGGGGCATCAGGGCTTTGGGATGTCCCCGGGAGAGATGGAAAGTCCTGGGTGTAGTTAGTACTACGAAAACCAGGAGGAATTGGATTTTCCTTTTTCCCACCTTTTTTTGAAGTAGGCATGCTGGTCTCGGGCTTCTTTTCAGCAACTTTCCGTGGGCGGACGCGTCTTCGCTTCCGTGGGGCACCTTCCGGAAAACTGCACGATGTTCCCTCTTCAGCCAAATCAAAGTCAGACTCGTCATCTGACAGAGGAGCAAAGGGATTTGTATTGGCATCGGGTGATGGTGTGGCTTTTTTCACCATTTCGGCGAAAGATTGCCTGGAACGCTGTTTTAGCGAGCGTTCCAATTGTTCCCCGCGTTGTTTGTACGCCGGGCACGACGAGAGAGCATGAGGAGGAGTTCCCTTACAGAAAGCGCATTTTGGTGTGCTGTCTGCGCAGGCGCCATCCTCGTGTTTCTCCCCGCAGTTGGAGCAGCGTGCCTTATTGCCGCAATGGGAGGTCGTATGTCCCATCTGCTGGCATTTTTGGCAGGTCATGACCCGAGGTACGAACAACCGCACAGGTAGTCGAAGTTTTCCCAACTCGACGTATTGAGGGAGGGCTGAGCCAGAGAAGGTCACACGAAACGAGTCTGACGGTGTAAACTTCTTTTCACCCTTAGTGATCGATACTGTGCCAAGTCTTATCACATCCAGTATCTTCACTGGAGAAAGCAGGTGGTTCTTAAATCGACCAACCCCCTGTTTCAGCAGGATCTCAGGGTTCACACTCGTTTCGGTGACCACACCTTCAATTTCAATACCCCGAGCTGGGATATACACCCGATACTCGAGTGTAAAAAGCTGAGAGACAGCAATCTCGTTAGCTTGCTTAAGGTTGGACACAACGACCCGAAGTTTATTCGGTCTCACTTTTATTATCTCGGTCACGGCCGAGAATCGCTTCGTCAGATCGTTGGAGATCTGATATACGTTAAGAGGTTTCGTTTTGGGCTGAAAGAAGACAACCCATGGACCAGCTGAACCATCTGGATAAGCACGTGATCGGGTAACCTTATGAGCTACCCCATCATTTCGCGCCATAGATGATTCGTCTTCCGACAAATCATCCATGGCTCTCACGTGGGAGTTTATGACGCTCAAACCTTCACGCAATTAAAAATAATCGAACACAGAAAAACAAACTAAAGCTAAAAACACTCTCTCACACACACACGCACTCACTCAAAATTAAATTATAATGTATTCAGGAGAAACAAAAACTTATCTTATATGTATCACTGATCTGCTGCAGCCGGTCAACGAATGTGCTACTGCTGCCGAGCGACGATGTGTGGCCGCTTGTACGGGCTAGATGTGGAGCTCAGCGATAATGAAAATGATGACGATGATGAGGACGCTGGTCGGTGGTGGTTGGCAGATGAACGATTGCACGCTACACACGATGGACTGCTGGTGTGCGTGCCGTGAATAGATGCGGAGCAATATGGCTATTCGATTGCTAATTGCAATTAATAGCGTCGTTGCACTGATTAACACACGTTTTCTTCTTCAGAAAAAGCAAAACTCGATATCAACTGCGATGACGACACTATCGAGAGAAAAAAAAACTGCACTTGGAAACAACGCGTGACAAACTTCCAAAGCAACGGAGAGCGTACACAACGAACCGCACCGTTCGCTTGTTCACTGGACAATTGTCGAAGATCTTTTTAATATAAAACTCATTCATTTGAAAAACTCAGTCATGTTAGTTTTACATGGAGATACGATAATTTATTGTTTTTAAAGTAAGCTTGTTTGTTTTGAAATAACAATACTCGCTGTGCTTTTATCACTCTTAATTTGAACCGTTTCTATCAATAAACCGAAAGTTTACCAAACCTCAGTTTCGCTAATAAATAATCAACAGCTACCTCGCCGTATGTCAAAATTACATAATCGCACATACCACCATAAATGAGCAAAATTTCATAACTAATAGAAACCTCTCCCAAAATGACCTGGCAGTCCAGATTTCAAGTACCCATTAAAAGCAATTATTCCTTCACTTTGTCATCTGTTCGACCAGGAACCAGTTCCATAACTCCACGGCCTGGCAGAAAGTTTGGGTACAAAACGAATGAAAAATTAATTTTGCCAGGTTTTGCCTTCACTTCACCATTGCATAGAGGTTGACCCTTTTCGTACAAATCGGAAACGAGTTTCCCTTGCTTTTGCGTCTATTACCAAATAGGTGCGATGCATTTTCGAGAACTTCTCTTTCGCGATTAATGGAAATCCATTGAAAGACTCGTAACAATGCCCGTCCCGTCAAGAAGTTTTCAGTCGTTAATTGAGTCGATATGATCTGGCGACTTTTCTTCTTGTTCCTTTTTTTTCGATGCACACGCATTGTGTAAATTGAATCAATTCCTCTTTATTGGCGTGGTGAATACAAAGTGAGGGAGAAGACCCCTTTTTTTCGGGTGAATTTTCCTAACATCAAACATCGCAGTCGACGACGATGACGCCGTCAACGATGGTGCACAAATGCGAGTAATACAGTCTAATCACCGACTCGAAACTTCTGAAGAGGGTAAGGGATTAATTTTCCAAGTGGTCCTTGAGAAAGCAGTTTTATCAGCAGATTTCACGAATCGGTTGAAGAATTGAGTATAAATACGGGGCCATGAAGGGAGAAAAGTCACCAGTCACAGCAAGTAGCAGTTGCAAACAAAAGTATCAAGTGATTGAAAGTCGAAAAAGTGTGACGATGAAGGTGTTTGTCTTGTTGGTAGCTGCTTTGGTTGGATGTGCTCAGGCCGTCGTTGATGGAGAGTTCGCCGAGAAGGGACAGTTTCCGTACCAGGTGGCGCTGACCCACAAAGGCAAGCTGCACTGCGGAGGTGTGCTGGTTCACGAGCGATTCGTGCTGACCGCTGCGCACTGTTTGTTCGATGGGGAGACGCAGTGAGTATTTGTTGAGGTTGAAGGTTGGCACTAGGTTAATGGTTTGAATTTACAGGTACCCCGTGAAAGCACTGCGTGTGTTCTTCGGAAGCGAACGGTTGATGATGGGTGGACAGTTCCGTAATGTTAAGACCGTTTTTGTTCATGAGGAGTTTGACCATGAAACATTCAAGTACGATCTGGCCCTGGTGGAAGTGAGCAAGCCCGTTCAATTCAACGATAATGTGGAGTCCGTGGCTGTCAGTGAAACTCCATTTGCTTTTGAGGATTTGGTCACTTTCGCCGGTTGGGGAAGGACGTCTGAGGAGCAGAACACGACCTACAAGCTCAAGTACAACACGTTCACCGCTTTTACCACCGAAGAGTGCAAGAACTATCTGGGCGATGCCTTCTACGATGGAGCTCTATGTTTCCACAATAAGGAAGGCCACAGCGGTGCTTGCCTCGGTGACTACGGCGGTCCAGCTGTTTTCGAAAACTCTGTCGTCGCTGTTGCCAGCTACACTTTCGGTGGAGCTTGCGGAGGAGAACATCCGGACGTGTTCGTCGACGCCGGATTCTTCCATGATTGGGTCGAAGAAAAACTCAATGCTTAAATACTTTGAAATATTTTATTTTCTGCTAGTTCACTTCAAGCATCGGGTTCTATTTACATAAGCTTTGTTGTACTTAATCATTTGAACAAATTAAAACACTACTACAGTCATTTTAATACTGCTTGCATTCTTACTCTAATCGCTAACATGTTAGCAGTTGCCCTACTCTCTAGGCTTGCAGTGCAAGCTGGGATGCACATATCTCGCAAAGTCTGGCAGCACTGGTTCTTTGGCAAGCAATGCAGACTAGATCGGTTCCCTATCGGAACACTGCACTGTGTCCGGCCCGATTCCCCCTGCTGCTTCTATTTACATTTTTTTTTCCAATAAGTTAACAATAAATATTGCATCTCGAAAAAAGGGTTCATTCGCTACCTATAACGACCGGTGCAATTATTTCTCAGCTACACTTTCTTTGCTAGTATTGATGCTATTGCTGCCAACACTGAGATTGCTGCTTGCACTGCTGGAGCTGCTACTACTACTGCTACTGCTACTGGTATTGCTGACTCCTACGGCGGCCCCAGTCCCATGCGCTCCATTGGGACTCTCCTTCGGGCTGGCCGGTGGACTCAAACGGGTGTTGATGCTGAGATTTTGCGGGTAGGCTGCTGCTCCGAACAACGAGTTGAGACCCATGTACTGGGACAGCAGCGAATGGAAGTGTGGAATCTTGTAGTTGGGAACCATATTCGGATGGATCAAAGGATGACCTGAGTTCGGAATGAGCGTCGGGTGCAGACCGAAATTGGCCGACCAGAATTCCGCCGGTGGCAAACTCGGATGTGTCAACTGGTGCGGAAGTGGCAGACCCAGCGGGAATTCAGGCATTCCTGTAGATGAAGAAAAATACAAACTGATTAGCTGTCGGAGAGATAAGATCTACCCGTGCGATGCGTCAGGAGGGTTGATCGCAGTTTAATTGTAGGTTTGCAAGTGGGAACAAGCAACACCTTTTGGACAGTTGGTCAAACAACAATGACGGTGCGATAATTACCTTGGTCGTGGTGTAGAAAAGCAGATGTGTCTCTACCCATGGCTTTTTCTCGTTTGCGCCACTTTGCACGACGGTTTTGGAACCATACCTGTAATTTACAGAAAAAGAAAAAAAAATGTTAGAAAATCTAATCATAGGGCGATTGTTTTGATTACTGTCAAAAGACTCGTAATGGCATTATTTCATTACTCCGATAAGTGTCTATAATTTGATCCAATTTACCCCAGCCAGTCCGATCCGGCCAAGCAGAACGGGTGGTAAAACGACGGAGACGTTGTCTTTCCCATTCATCCGGTGTGGAAGGATTCAGCCTTAATTGACAGCCGGAGAGTATAACCAATTATTTGCGCCAATTATCTCGCAGAGAGTTTTTCCCAGCAATTTTCCTTGACTGCCGGGTGAATTCTTCGCTTCCTTGCCACCACTGCATGGCAAGGGATGTGTTGCTCTTGGCTTCGGTTCATTCCCGACTGACTTAGGAGGGGCGAGTGGTTTTCTCATCCCGAATAATAGAATTCGGTCCGGAAACCGGATATGGATCGAGGATAGTGATGAGATTTTGCCATTTTTGTGTGATGGAACATTTGACTGATTGTGTTGAGATAATATTTTGTTGGTGTACTGATTGGAGCTCTTAAAACTGGCTACAAGTGGAATATTTAAACCACTGACTTACTCATAGATAGGCTCATAAAAATACGAAAATCCTTCCCATACTGTGTCCAACGCAAACCACAATGGCGCATTCCTGACTGACAACTCACTCTGCAGCAACGTCACCTCCGCTCACCTTTCCGAAATGCTCACTTTGCAACAGTTGTCATTCCCTACGCATACACACACACACATGAATACGACCTCTCTGGACCATAGCGGATGATGTACCGGGCAAAATCCACCGCGTGCAAATCCTGGTAGACTTGGCAACAGAAACCAAATGCAGTGATTCGTTTGATCGCTGAGAACCAAGAACCAAGTGGTCCCGACATTTTTCGGTGCATGCAATAAACATCGGCTAATCTCCGATCCATTCACTGCCACACACCACCTTTGCCGCTGATCCAGAAATGAGAAGAAAAAAATTAAATTCAAATATTGTCAACCCCTCCGATTCCATTCCCTCGTCGAGCGTTGGGTTGCAATGACAAACGACCAGCAAGGACTCGGCGTGAATTGCGTGTCGAAGGTACTCGTACCTCACATGCGAGCATGAAGCAGGATAAATTTGCTCTCGCCAACAGGAGGGGAATAATAGGGCGAAAGCGATAATAGGCCTCGAACGCATGTACATTGTATTAATTTTAATTGTAATATGAAATTAATCGCCTTTAATATACTTATAATAAACATTTTTCACAAGCTTGCCGTCCTTTTTCCGCGCCCTGAATGGTGTTCGCGCAGCGAAAAACAGCCCTGGAGGATTTTGTAATGTGAGAACACGATTTATTAAGGGTCACCCATATGAAACTTGCACGGTGGCTGCCGTCGAATTTGAATTTCAATGCCCGTACACACAGAACTATTTTCAGTTTTGGTTAGGCAACGATTTGCATAAATTTCCTTCGCTAATTAGCACGCGGGAAAAGATTAATTGGATGGGATTCTCCGCAGCAGCAGAAGTATGTTTTGGTGTTGATTGTCGATTATGCACGCTTCTTGATCGGGAGACAGCCGCATGTGTGTGTGTGTAGTGCGGGAAGGTGTCTCGACGTGATTCGGTTTTAATCGAATCAAAACGCGCCCCAATTGCCGCTAGGAACGTGTAATTTACCAATCTCACTGCCAATTGCGGCGGATTACATTCATTAGGTGTCGATTGTGTCGCCCCAATCATGCAATTAAAGGACGATTATTTCGAGCAGCCGAGCCACAATCGGACGAATCGTCCTGGATCGAAGGAGGCACTGCAAGCAAATTTAAATTTCCACTCAATTGTGGCTGTCATGTGCGTGTGAACGTCTCTACATTCGTCAATCGGAACGTTCGGGCTCGCCTTTCCCATGAGGCCCTACACACGCACAGCGATAACAATGTAAACAACATCCCACCGAAGTTAGCCCTTTCCCTTCGGATCCTTACGTCCCGCCTAAATTGATTCAATTGTCCTCGGCAACAATGAGAACCAATCGGAAATTCGAAAATCGGGCTCTATCTCTCCCCTAATAATATCTGTTTCTGTTTCATTTCATTACGATGCGCACTTATTGGGACTCTTGTCCGAGAAAATAGTCCTCATCTTCGTCTGCCGGAGCTGAACCATAACGAAGAAGCACTTGGCCGGAGTCCGGAGATGTAAATTTGCTCCTTCGAGACAGGAAATCAATTTAGGTTGCGCACCGACAGAGGAGCTCCGGTAGTTCGGAAGAATTTGATTGATTTCAGACTCCGATGTGAATGGGACCGGTTCGTTAAGGTTGAACTTCCTGAGCGGGGTTTCAAGCTATGCTTCGAATGGAGCTGCCTACTTCTTCGGGGGAGTGGAACAGCCCGGAATTCAAATCGAATCAAATGGATGTATCCGGAGATGGGAAGAAATTGTATGGAAACAGATATTGTACTAGGTTGGCTGGAATTATGGCATGTTAGGACGATAGAATTTGAGATAGTACTATAGTTGATATTATTGTAGTTAAAACAATGATGCCGTATGTCAAAGGTTGATTACTGATCTGATAATTGTTTCTGGTGTTCAACACACACCAAACGATGATTTTTAACAGACGTGTAAAAACTCCCCTCGTTCAATTGGAAGCCAAAGCAAGCGTAAACAACGAAATTGTTTGCAATCTTTAGACAAGAGACCAGCTTTAGGCGACATCTGATTTAAACTAACATGAAATTTGAAATTTCATAAATCAATTTAGGCCATTTCTAGAATTCCATATGATTTGAATTAAAACAAACTGATTTAAGATACAGACGCTAAGCCCGATCTCCCATACAAACAGTTCCAAGTGACAGTAAATTTTGAAAGGCTCATCTAAATGTATCAAATCTTGTTCCGGATCTAGCAATCATTGATACTGAGGATCGTGAATCGCAGCAACCGAAGCAACTGGATTTTCATTGATTTTGTTTATTCCTAACTCGACTGTCATTCTCATCACACGTTCCATAGAAACCGTTAAATCAATTCAATCTCTGTTCCTTTGTCGTGGCTCTCAAAAGGTACGGACCTCATTAGGTTATGGGCGACACGCAGAAAGAATTGGCCGTTCACGGAATCCCAAAGTTCTGCAGAACCAGCTACGATACATGGACACAGGTCTACTTCGGAGCCTTGAAAGTATGGGAGGCAGTGCTGAAAAATGTTCCAACAGAAGCCGATGAAGCGGCCAAGCTCAAGGAAATAGACGCCAAGGCCAAGTCCCTGCTGGTGAGCATAGTATCAGATGAATATCTGGTATGAATCCGGTAAAAGTCTACGACAAAAGAAGTGGGGAAGGTTCTCGAAGATACGTTCGCCAAAAAGTCGGCCGGAAAGCAAACGGTGATAAGATAGCAAATCGCTCGTCTCCTGTTGAAGGAAGGGACATCGTTTCACGCCCACTTTCTGCAGTTTGCAGATCTCACCAGACAGCTCCGATTGGCCGGTTCAAAGCTGGAAGAAAGCGATATTCGTTCAGCTGACGGACCCTTTCGGAGTCCTATGATCCCCTCATGATCGCCTTAGAAAACCTGCTGGAAGATGAATTGAACTACGAGTTGATGAAAACTCGGTTGCTTAGCAACAAGTCGGACAGGATGCACAGCTACGAAAAAAAACCTAACGTATTTGCTGGCGACCATCGGAAGAAGCACGGAAGTTCACCGGGAAATGTCACGGCTGTGGTAAGCGTGCCCAAAGATTGCAGAAAAAGGTTACCAATGGATCAAGATCAGTCGTGTGCATGGTGGATAGTGCCGGAAGCAAGAAGCGATCCGGTGAGAAGCTTGAATTTCTACTGGACTCGGGGGCTATGGTTAATTCGAAGCAACATTTTAGATCCGTGGAAGCCCTGAAGCAACCGGTGTACATTAACGTAGCCTAGAACAGAGAATCCTTAGTGGTCAAGGACGCAGGTTTCATCAGTGAAATGAGCAACCGTGGCGTTCTAATGACTGCGAAACATGTTCTGTATGTTCCGACTCTGCAGGAAAATCTCATGTCCGTGAAGAAGTTGGCCAAGGCCGGAGTGGAAGCCCTCTTCAACGACAAGATCGTTACGCTGAAGATGAATAGTGAAACAATTACGACGGCAAATCTGCGAGGAAATCCGAAAAGTTGCAGCACTGTCTTTCTGATGAGTTCGAGATGACCAATTGTGGACCAGCAAGATTTTTCTTGGGGACGCGAATGGAGTACGACCGAAATCATGGTGAACTATAGCTGTCACAGGAAGCAGCTGCTACTACAATTATGAAGAAATTTGGCATGATTGAATGTGATCCCGCAAAGAGTCCGATGAAGAAAGGACTTCAGCTAACCTGTGAAGGAAGTCGTACCACGCAGCCATATCGGGAGCCACAAGGCAATTTGATGTACCAAATGCTGTGCGTGTGGCGTATACAGGGTCCAGCAATTGAGGTGCTACATTGAAACAAACAGGTAAATTGATCCAAACAAAAACATTTTATTTCAAATTCATTCAATATCACTTGAAAACAAATCAGTTTTTCGAAATTCACTGATTGTTTGCCTTTGAGTTTAACCATTCGCCGCAGTCGATCGAGGAACACATCGTACAAGGCCCGCAGGTGCTTTTGTGGCATTTTATCCCAGGCAGCCGCCAGATGTTGCTTCAAGGCTTCCACACGTTCATGTTTTCAGAGCAGACTTCGGCCTCTAACATACTCCAGACAGCGAAGTCCATAGGGTTCAGGTCCGGTGAACTCACCGGCTACTCCGAGCTCGAAATGAACCTAGGAAAATGTTCCGCAATCCAGCGTTGAGTTTTCTTCGCTTTGTGAGCCGATGCCGAGTCCTGTTGGAAAACCCAATCCCTAGAACCAAAATGACGACGTGCCCACGGTTCGACGACGGTCTGTAGAACTAGTTCCCGATATGTAATTTGATTAACCTTCACTACTTCATGGACGAAAACCACCGGAGCCCAAACCATCACCGATGCTGGTTTCTGTCACCTGTTTGCCGTCAGCACGTCAGCATGGATATGTGATCTTTCTGTCAACCAAACTCTGTCGTTATGTTTATTCACTGCTGTACGGTGAAGAGTTTCTCAACCTTCCTTCCACAGCCCTCTTTAGCAGCGCTTCGCTTTTTTACCTGTTCTTGTTTCTGCCTCACCAAAAGATCTTACACCTTCTGGATCTTGTAAGGCTTGGTCTGAAGTTTATATTTCAGGATCCGACGGAGATTTCGATCCAATACGTTTAGATCCTCGCCAATTTAGTGGCACTACGTCGAGGATTTCTCTTAAGGCACCTCTTGATGATCTTCACCATGGCAGGTGTCACCACCAGTGGTGCGATTTTTCATCTTCACTTGCATTTGCTGCGAGAGTCGATTGCGCACCTGGCTTTCGGTCCATCCCTGCGGACGTATTGACCTGCTATTTGGGTGAGTGTCGCCCAACAAACATCAATGCTGAATAACTGTTTGTTCAAACAAATTTGGAGAAGTTGGTCAGCTTTTTCTTCTAGAATGCTGAATAACTTCAAATTTCAACTTGATTTGATACTGATCGGACTCTTATGTTTGTCTCAATGAATGGAATGCTCGTGTGACAGAAAACACTGAATGAATGAACCTTCGCGGAACTTCTGTGACGAACATCAACATGGTTCATGAGTGAACCTCAAGCAGTCTTACAGCAGCATTCATTGTTTTTATTGCAGGTATAAAAATGTCACATGCGGTTCGGCTTTGGACTGTGTTGATGGTTCATTTTCATCACGTCAGTTTCGATATTCTGGCACTGAAAAAAATGTATTCTCTCTTTCACATTGATTTGCTGAAAAATCGCACCCCTGGTCACCACAGTAGCTCGACGTTTCCCATCATACTGTTTTTTTGGTACTTCCGGTCGCCAGATATCTTTTGACTGTCTCCTCCTCCTCAATCAGACTAAGGCCGGTGTGGCCTCTGATGTACATAGAAGTTGTTTCCATTGTAATCGGTCCATGGCTGTACCTCGCCAGCCTCGCTGTCTGCGGAGGGTCCGCAGGTCGCCTTCTACTTGATCGATCCACCTTGCTCGTTGCGCGCCTCTTCTTCTTGTACCTGTCGGTTCGTTTTCGAGAACCATTTTCACAGGGCTGTCGTCCGACATTTTTACGACATGCCCATCCCATCGTAGTCGACCGATTTTTGCGATGTGTACGATGGGAGGTTCTCCCAGCAACTGGTGCAATTCGTGGTTCATTCGCCTCCTCCACGTTCCGTCTTCCATCTGCACTCCACCGTAGATCGTACGCAGCACCTTCCGTTCAAAGACTCCAAGGGCGCGTTGGTCCTCCACTAGCAATGTCCATGTTTCGTGGCCGTAGAGAACTACCGGTCTAATTAATGTCTTGTAGATGGTCAACTTTGTGGTTCGGCGAACTTTGTTCGATCTTAGCGTCCTTCGGAGTCCAAAGTAGGCACATCTTTTGACTGTACGGTGTACAAAACTTCTCTGCCGTGAAACGCATATCAGTCCCATCTTTGCTTGATTTCCTATTCATATGGGACTGATATGCGTTTCACGGCAGTTCTGCACACACGGAAATCCGATAGCTCACGAACTATGTCCTTGTTGTGTTTACAGCTCGAAACAAGGCAACCACAGCACTACGCTTCTGTTCGAGGTGTTGAAATCCGTTTCCGTTGTAGCTGACTTCGCCAAAACCTTGGAGCTTCTGGTCCTTCGGAAAATGACAAGTGACATTCCATCTGCGTCATTCTCCACTGCTCAGTGGAGCATTCACGAAAGATTCGCCCTCGCCGATCACGACTTCAATACGTCCAGGAAGATTGACATGATCATAGGCGCTGGTCATTTTATTCGTCCTTGCTAACGCTTTGCCAAAAATTCTTCTGAGGGAATGTCTGTAGCTCAGATACGGCCAATCTCGACTGACGCTCCCGCATAACAATGTCCATCTTGTCCAGGTACTTTTTCACCGTTTGGTCGGATCCACAAACCTCTCGGCCCAAGGCGCGGAACGATGAGACCACTTTGCCCTCGGTCTTCCTCTTCAACTTCAGCTGCACTTTACGGTCACGCATTACTGTCGGTCGGCTGGAACCTGGCTTTCGTACGATGCTCTCGCATATTTTCAAAAGAGAGAAGATGTTGTATATGCCGGATTGGCTGTATCCGGCGGATACGATACGGGTACGGCTTCAAGATGTCCAAATTGAACCGATTGAATTAAATTCATATTTCTCTGCTCAAATATCGATAATTGTCCGATATTGCCTTTTCCTCAACATAACGTGTGCATTTAAAAGAAATGGACAAAACTTGCCGATTTTTCATAGGTTTACCTTCACCCGCACTGACAAAACTACCCATGCAGCATCAATCATAGTAACCCATGAGTCAGCAGACAAAATTTGACAGCTCTATCAGTCGAACTCTAACCGTGATGGCAAAAACAGTGAAGCAACTCCGTTCTGAAGAGTGCGCGTTCAAAGAACGGTACCCCGCGGCGTCCCAAACTGACATCGTGCGGCACTTTGTGGACGCCGGATACGCCCGTTTCACTTTCCCGCACTCAAAATTGTTCGTATTTCACTAACGAAATACAATGAGTGCTTCACCGGCCTCATTGAACGAATAGCCGTAAGTGAGCTAAGACTATCCGTAAAAATGAAGAATTGATCAGAGGGAAGAGAGGCAATTCGGTCTAATGCATAGTGTATAGCCGCCAATTCTGCGACGTATACGGAGCAAAGATATTGAAGTTTGAAGCAGGCGCTATGAACCTCTTTAAAAACACCAAATCCAGTGGAATCATTTTCTTTTACCCGTCGGTGTAAAACTTTCTGTCACAAGTGATATGGCCAAACATGCTTGCAAAAATCACGTTCTACAGCCTGAATACATGGATGAGTTGATTGTCCTTTTCGGATAGCGTCTAGGCAACTAGCCGAATCGGCTTATATGATAGTAGATTCGTTAAGAGGTGTTTCTTCTGCAGCTTTTTTTCAAGGCAAAGGCTTCCACTGAAAAAACGCTACAAAGTACAGACAGACAGACCGGGAGCTTGAAGGTATCGGACACTATCCCTGCACCCACCTTATCAAGGTCTTTGGAGCCATCAGTGTAGATTTTGGTGTGTGCTGTGTACTTAGTGGTCATAAGCTCGATGAATCTGGGGCCTACTATCTTGCTGGCAGTACCTTCTCTAATGCTATTTTTTAAAGTGTTGTCAATGTGAATCGTTGGAGCATACTATTTTCGGTTGGTTAGCCTGATAATGGGGCTGATGGTTGGAATTGACAGTCATGTAGCTTCTTGGAATAGTAATCCGGCACGTTTAACTACAGGGAGTTGTGATGCTAAATCATTCCACCAGAAGAGAAGTTATAGGGCTAGTACGGAAGGCTTTTGAAGCTTGGCGAATAACTTCGTTGTAAGTTGGAGATAAAGTGCGTTCCAAGGCGTCCAAGCTTCGACTGGTTAATCCAATTCCATATGTTAACTTAGAAACCACAAGAGTTTCGCCAACAAAGCTTCTTTCGGCTACGTATATATGTTTAGCCCAATAGACGTATAATGTTTAGTCGTTGAGTGCAGCTTTTTTCCACTTCAGCAAAGTGCTGTAGGAAGTCAAGTTTCGAGTCTAACAGTACAACAAGTATTTTCATCTTTCGAGGAATTGGAGTACCGTTGACATTGATTGTACGATACCGCTTGCAGTGGGTATATCCACAGATGTGAAGGAGTTCAGGTCTCGTGGGGGCTATGGAGAATCCTACGCTTGCAGTCCAATTTGTTACTGCGTTCACTGCACTTCTAAGCTTTTGACGTACTTCACCAACACGTTTTCCTTTTGCAATAAGGATCACATCGTCAGCGTAGACCAAAACATGGAAATCTGATGAGATTTTTCCAAAGATTGGTTGCATTGCAACTAAGAATAATGTAAAAGATAAGATGGATCCCTGTGGGACTCCATTTTCTACCGCACGAATGTCAGATATCTGCCCATTTGCTGCAACACAAAAAGTTCTATTGCTTAGAAAGCTGGTTATCATATTCAGCATTCGACCACGCATTCTCAATTTTTCTAATGTTTTGAGGATTTCAGGTCGCCACGTCGTGTCATATGCTTTAGATATGTCTAGTGAGATTAATTCAGCATTTTGATTTGCCTCCAGATCCAACAATGCTTCTAATTGGGCCAAATGTGAGTCAGTTCCTTTGCCTGGACGAAAGGCATATTGACGAGGATCAAGCATTTCGGTGTCTTCAAGTTCCGTGGTCAAATGTCGTCGGTTTATCATCCGTTCGAAAACTTTTCCCAACCAACTGAGTAAAGTAATGGATCTGTATCCATCCGCTCTGAAGTGATCACCATCGGACTTAAGGATCAGGATTATAACACCTTCTTTGCATTCATTTGAAAATAGGCCACTTGCCCACATTCGATTATATAGTTGGAGCAGAGACAGCTTTGCTGTCGTAATAAGGGATAACCAATATTGTCGTTTTCAGCAGAAGATCCCGCTCGCCTGTCGAGAGCCCATAGTGACTCGTCCATGGAAAACTCTTGGTTGAACTGCTTATAGTCCTGTGGGCGTAATGAATTTGATAAAACAATTTTTTTTCTTTTCCGTGTAGTTAGCATCAGACGATTTTCTTTGGTACTTGTCAGCGAATGCATCTGCTACTTTTTTAGGGTCGTTTGTGAATCCATCTGTTAATTTGAGAGTAACTACATTTCTTTTCCTTTTACCCTTCAGTTGATTGATTTTGGTCCGAACTTCACTACTAGAATTGCCTGTTTTGCTTCGCGAATTAGGTTGCGGCATGTAGATCGTGTTGCTTAAAACTGCTTTAAAGCTGCATTTTTACGAGGATCGCCCTTGGCAAGTCGGCGGAATGTCCGAAGACATTTTCTCCGTTCTCTGACAGCTTCCACCAAAGAACAGATGTTGCTCCTATTTTTCCGCTGGTCATTGGTATGGTCGATTCAGCTGCAGCAATGATACAATGTGTGAATTTGCCTACCGTATGGGCTTGTCCTGGGCCTAAATATTCACTAGTACGTTCTTCATACCGTTGCCAGTCCGCATCGGTGTAAATCCATTTTTTCCTAACCCTGGCCTCAGTCGAGGTACTTTTTCTCGTTAAGAAAGTCACCCGATTCTTCCATAAAACTGAAGCAAGTTATATTTATCATCTTCGTTATCTTCTTCTAAATATATTTGTGATGTTTCTTAGCGTCAAAGAAACGACTCGGTTGATTTTTAGTCGAAATCGGTTGACTTTGGTCAGTGCGTTTTTCATGAGGCACCTTAATCGATCATTTTTTTCTACAATGCAAAGCCAATCCCACCTTATAAAACGAGTTTGCTTTTTTTTGAACAACTTTCAATGTGTCCAGAAAATCTAAGAATTTAATTTCTGTCCAGAAGCTCTTGGCAGCTGTTAACGGTGTTGCGGCAAATTTATTTAGGGAGTCTAATTAAATTCAAATGCCGAAATTGGATTGTTGGCAATAAAGAATAAGTTATGCTAAACTTTAGATTCTTTATAATAATAACTAGAATCAATTGAAGATGACTTAAAATCAAAAAATACATTGCAGCCCAGCTATACGACTATCAACTAGAAATATGACAAACATCCCGCATATTCTCGCCAATACTCAAATAACATCCAATTATACCATTCAACACCATTCGGTTTTGGACTTCTAGCGCAGACTCACGTGAGTATTTCCGAAAGTGCAGCAATTAGCAAGCTAATTAAATCATGCTTGCCGTCGAAGGCAGTACCCGATCTGTTCAGGACAGAGAGCAGAACTTTCTTCATTTTTTTTCCATCGCAGCTCATCTCCATCGCCAATCCATCCCAGGCAGAACACCAGCAGAACCAAGCGAGCATTAATTGCAATTATGGGCAATTAAATTTAGATTTTCCAACCAACCAGGCACGGAGCCATTAGCGAACGAGACGAGCTTCGCCTAGCGGCTGAATGTCCTGCTCCGATCCCATACCCGGCCCGGTTGCCCACGGTGGAAGAAACGGAAGTGACAATACAATCAACGAGTGTCCTGGCGGCATACAGCGCGGAGGACGACACGGTTGGCTTGGGGGGTAGAAAATGACGCAAATTTACTTGGCTAATTTTCTCATTTCGGATTTCCTGCTTTCGCTCTCTCGGAAGGGAAATTACGAAATGCATTACTAGGAGTAGTGGTTCCCGTCGCACGAGCGAGCACCCCGTACCTACTTGTTCCGCATCAGATTGATAATCATCATCATCATCATCGCGACATGTGCCGATCCCGACGTCAGCTGCTTGCCTCTCTAACTGCCTCCATTAGTCCTCTTCAGGCACTCGGCGGCGAACAATAGATAATCGGCTGTTTTTGTAGGAACGATGGCAAAAAAAGGATGTTGGAACGGATCTTTTCCTCACCCCACATTTAACGTAATTGAAAGTAACAAAATATCGCTTTTGTAATCGTACCAAACAGCGATCTAGAAAAATACAATCCCACACACGCCTCGCAGCCATTTCTAGTCGAGGGGGAAGCGATTCAAAAATCAAACGATGTCAATTAGATCGGATTTAATGAGCTTAAAATGTTTTGCCCTTCTCCTTCCTTTTTTTTTATTTTTTCGCTGTCGTTTGTGGGCCAAGTCAGTGGGAGAATACAGCGGAAAGGATGCTGTCCTTAAGTGTGAAATTCAAACATGACCATCAGCAGCGCTTCGAACTCGACCTTTATTGCGGGGCGCGCCTGGAAAAAGCCGTAATCCTTTTTTAATATCCTCGTCATCTCGATTCCAATCGACGATCGAGATAAGTGTGTTCCTCGAGAAGAACTTGTTTGAAGTGGTTTGCCAGCATTCATGTGTGTCTGTTAGGCCGGGGTATGAAATTTCAATTACGAAAATTAATTTAATCCTCAATCCCATTTTAAGGTGAATTAGGTTAGAGCAACGGTCGTTGGGGACGACGACGACGACGACGACGAAGTTCATTGTCTGATGATGGGGCTTGTGGGTGAGACTCCTCCCCAGTGTTGGAAGAAGAAGGGCGTCGTCGGTGGTGGCAGCTGTGGAATGATGTTCTGCGTGGAGGTGAAAGAAAAGATAAACAGTATAATAGCCAATCGAGGCCGTCCCCTTTTTATGGTCAAGAGGATTTTTTTTTACTTTTAACATTCTCTGGTCTGGTCGGAAGAGAGCGAGAAAGAATGGGAAGACAAGTGAGCTGGATGGAATGTTGTATCAAGTTGTTGAAATGTGGGAAAGCCTTGGAATCCAGAGGTAGGATCCTTGATTTTAAATGCATTGGGAGTTGGCAAAAGTAGGCTAAATTATGAATTTTAATTTGTAATGGATAATTACATAAAGGTAAAAATGCATAATTTAACCATAAATTTAGAAAACTGCCTCATCCGATGAAATTCACCCTCTGTTCTCTGAACAAATCTCATTTCAGAGGTGTTTTTACGAACTATTCGATTTAAAGTCCGATCAATTTAGATTCCGGACAGTTTATTTTTTTATAGCAGCACCTCTAGTGATCGGATATTAATTTTTTTGACACCGATTTGTTATGAAAGTGTTAAGTGGTAAAATTGTCGTCTTAAGGTGAATTGCTGCTCAGTGTATTTTTTCCTATCTTTTATCCCTGTCTCGTAAATTTACCTCGCTATTTCAAATTGATAAATCTCGATTGTTAGTGAATGAACATCAAATCGAAATGCATCAGTTTGCTCACAGCAAGTAAACATACAAACTGATGTGATTAAATATCCAATGTCTAGTACAGATTCTGAGTTATATCAATTCTAAATTTTGAGGTAATGGCTGCCGTCGAGAATGCTTCAGCGTAAGCCCTTAATAGTATAAAAAAGGTTGTAGATAGAAGACGAAAAAAGAACACACCCACGTCGGAAACCCGATGTGGTCAATTCGAAATATTGCAAAATTGAATATTACCATTTCTACCGTTGACAGATGTTCTCAAGCGGATCCGTGATCACAAGAATGTGGCCCGGATGGTTGAAAGCAAACATCGTGCTGGAACTTTAGACAGGCAGCTGAACTGGAATGTGTCAATCGAGAATAACCCAGGACTCTTGGATCGGGATTTCACCAAAAAAATACCGTGTCAGCCGTAGTACCGTCCAGAGGATCCACATGCGAGCAGATTACCATTGATTCTGTGTCTATAAATAAACAAAAAGGACATTGAAGCAGAAAATAGTGACCAGAAGTGGTGGGCTTCGTGGTCAAGCGGTTAGTGGCGTCATCCGTCGTTCAAGCGATTACCATGAAGTTTGTGAGGGTTCGATTTCCGCTCCAGCCTGTGGAACTTTTCGCAAAACGAAAATGTCCAATCTGGTCCACTGGATGTTAGGTTAAGGTATCCGTTGTAATTCGCTATTTGTTTAATGTTCAGTCTGTACAAACTCGAGTTGAAGACGGTGTAAATGTCTTTAAAAGAACAGGGTTGTGCGAGCGGGTTCTGACGAAGTACAGAGGACGCCTTCTCATGGACGACAAAATCGATGTTCTCAGCAAATTAACCTGCCGACTGATGATCTGGTAAGGACTTTGCAGCTGCGTCTTAAAACAAAGCTTTTCATTACCAAGCTATTGAAAAAAACGTAAAGACAAGGTGATGTCTTATAATGTCGATTTTTCAGAGTAAATTTACCAAATGCACAGTATAATCCAAGCACAGACTTCATATTTAAGTGAGGAATGTCTCCTAGGCAGCCATGAATGATAAATAACGGGTACACCTTTGCATTTTGATTTAGTTTTTCAGCATTCGTGGAGCTGTGCAGAGCCAGATCTGCTGTAGGAACGCATTTAGCGGTAGCAAGCATCCTGGCGTTAAGCATGAGCACGTTGAACAACCAACGAACGAAATTCTATAACAGGTAATTTGAGCCAAACTGCAACACGGCAGACCAACATTATACATTTAAAGTATAGAGGGTAGGTTGAGTTCGTTGTAGTTTCTAGTTGTGCAAATTGGATTAGTAACCGGTGGTATATATAATAAATATTTCATAAAATGATTCAGTATTGAACATAGCCAATAACTAGATAAATTGTTTGAAGTTTGCTTTTTTTCAATCGCTGCCCGCTGTTTGCTGGCATGTGATGAAGATGATCATTCTCTTATAAGTAGTTGTTTAATGCTGGTAATGTTCTCTTCAAATTCCAATCAGTGCTTGAAAGTGATTCTTACAATCTAGTACCTTGGATAGAGTCCCTACAATTTGATAGGATTCACATAATTTTGAGAAAGTCTAAGTGAAATGTCACAGCATATAGCGTAGCTTCCCAACTGATATAGAGTATCTTGATATCATATGCCATACATATTATTTTCAGTGAAAGCAAGATGTATGAATGTAGATATCAAGACAGGCTAGACATTTAGTGTATGGGAATCAGATTTGGAACGAAACCAATTTCTTCCGCTCTTTAAACAATCAAGCGATCTAGATTGCACATTGCTGTACAATAAGGCAGCTGGTCAGGATGGTATTGGAGCTGAACTCATCAAAATTGGCCCGAAAAAGTTGTCCATTTGTTTGCACCGGATGATAGTCAAAATCTGGGAGACAGAATAGCTACCGGAGGAGTGGAAGGAAGGAGTCTTATGTCCCATCTACAAGTAAGGCGACAAGTTGGAGTGTGAGAGCTTCCGAGCGATCACCATTCTGAATGCCACTTACAAAGTGCTATTCTAGGTCGGATATGATCGTACATCCCTATAACGAATGAGTTCGTGGGAAGTTATCAAGCGTGGGAAGTTATCAAGGCCTCACGATAACGAACCAGATCTTTACCGTACGGCAAATCCACACAGAAAAAAAATCTGAATTTTCTTTGTGATGTACAATGTGTCTCGCAATAGGTGTCACCTTTTTTCAGTCTTGGTTTATTTCAGCTTGGTAATTTTAACAGCGGAATTGATTATACCCATTTTGAGAGTATTTGACAGCTTATTGCTGAAGATAAATAAGCGATTCCGTTTGTTTATATTTATGAGAACAAGTTTTAAAATTACATTTGCAAAAGCTTAGACCGTGTCAGATATTCAATAGCCTTAAGCAGTTCGGAGTGAGTAAGCGTTTTGTTTTTCGTACCTTGAAACGGTTCAAGGTAACTGGAAATGTCCATATTCAACACAAAGGAGGTGCCAGACGAACTGCCAGAACGAAGAAAAAGACCAAAAATGTGAGGGAGCGAATAAGACGCAATCCGAACGTATCTGGCCCGAAATTGAGCAAACAATTTCAAATGTCCCCTGCTTCAATAAACAGGCTCCTCAAACACGATCAGGAATGCAAGCCGTATAAGAAACAACGGGTTCACGGGTTGACGGAGCGTCAAAAGCAAGCCAGGGTCCAAAGAAGCAGAAATCCTTTGGTTCGGCACGGTGACGGAGAAAAAATAGCTGTAGAACGCTATCAGAATGTATCGAAAATCATGGTATGGGGCGCCGTTTCACGAAAAGGAAAACTTCCTTTTTTTTCCTAGAACCTAACCTAAAAATCAACACTGAATATTACATCGAGCAAGTTTTGAAGAGCCATCTGCTTCCTCATACTTCAACGCTGTATGGGAATACGCCATATTGTTTCCACGGAACTTAGCTCCAGCTCACAAGGCAAAGAAGACGCAAGCGTGGTGCGCGGAAAATTTTCCCGATTTCATCGCAAGCGAAGAATGGCCTGCATCTACACCGGATCTCAAGCCACTTGACTATTTGTTTGGGGTTACATGCTTCAATATATAGGCCCTACGAAAGGACTTACTTTAGATCGATTTAAGAAACATTTCGTTGATATTTGGGACCAAATTCCTCAGGATATCGTGCGTGCCAGCTATGATGGTTTTACAAAGCGTTTGCACAAAGTTATCAAGGAAAAAGGTGAAGGATTCGAATTGAATTAATAAGGTTTATTTCTATAACATGTATCATTTAAATGAAAAATAAATGCTATGATTTGGTTGATTTGTTTTGCTGTAATCCCAATTAGTTTTAGTGACACCTAGTGTGAGACACCCTGCAAATATCAGAACATTGAAGTCGATCTTTTGCATACAATATTATCGACTATGTGTCGAATGTCCCAGAACTTTACACGATTTATAATCTAAATGTGTGTGTTTTGTGGCGCTTCATTTATATGCATGATCTTGAACAGAAATTCACACTAGTTTTTCAAGCTGTGCAGGTACTTACACAGAAAAAAAAATTAATTTTAACAAGCTCGTAAAATTTCCGTCTCGTTTAATTCCAAGCCAAAGAATGCGTAAAGAACGAAATTGTTTGCAATCTTTCATGCGCCATACAACAATGTTTGCAATCTTTCATACAAGAGGCTAGATTTAGGCGTTATGTGGCTAAAATTTACATGCAATATACCATTATTTACTGACAAATCTAGCATTCCCTTTATAGATAACGCAGAAAATTCAATGTTTGTTTTTATCTGTGTACGCAACACCTGTTCATCGATTTTAAGGCAACGTACGACAGTATTGACCACATAGAACTATGGAAAATCATGGATGAGAACGGCTTCCCCAGGAAGCTCACAGGAATAACTAGAGCAACGATGAACGGTGTGAAGATTTCTGGCGAAAAATCCAGTTCATTTGAATCTCGCCGGGAAGTTCGACAAGTTGATGGACTTTCCTGCCTTCTGTTCAATATCGCCCTGGAAGGTGTCATGCAACGAGCCGAGCTTAACAGCCGGGTTACGATTTTAACGAGATCCAACCAATTTGTTTACTTCTCGAATGATATGGACATTGTCGGTCGAACATTTGGAACGGTGGCAGAACTGTATATCCACCTTAAACGTGAAGCAAGAAAAGTCGAACTAGCGGTGAATAGATGGCAGCGAACACGACAAGGAATCTAATGGGAGGTATCCAGAGAAAAGTCCAAGAGAAAAGTTCTTCAGAAATGAGAAGTAAATATTCAAACTCACGTGAATTTGGTCATATGTATGTTGATTTTCATTAATATAAAAAAAACTTATGAATTTGTCCGAAAATAAATATTTTCCTTTGAGAAACCGGTTTTCAAATTTTATTTTAAGGAACAGTTCTAAAACGATGTATCCTTGCTGTAACCACCGAGCTGCCACCTCTTCTACGCTGACGATTCCAGAATATATAAAACTATACAAAGCCTATCAGACTGCACCGATCTGCAGGATATGTTGTGTATTTTTTCCGACTGGTGCTCAAGTAATCTGATAGGCTTGAGTATTGAAAAATGCAGTCTCGAAGTTGTCCTGAATAGTGGACTGACATTCAAACTTCACTATGACGACATTGTCGCCCGAGCTAATCGTCAACTGGGCTAAATGTTCAAATTTGTCGACGAGTTCCGTGATCCGCAATGCTTAAGATCACTTTGATGCTCGCTGGGGCGATCAATTTTAGAATCATGTGCTGTTGTATGGTGCCCCACCTAGTGCAGGCCACCTGGATTGCCAGAACTGAAGCCGTTTGACAAAAGTTCGTAAGATACGCTCTTCGTTTCCTCAGGTTTCGTGATCCTACGAACCTGCTCCCGTATGAGGTGCGTTGCCGTTTACTAAATATCGAACCGCTTGAGCATGAGACGAGTGGCCGCACAAGCTACGTTTTCTGGAAAGCTCCTCACAGGTGACATCGCTTTTCCAACGCTGCTGTCACAGTTAAATATTAACGACCCTGAGAGACCTCTTCGTCAATGTTCATTTCTGCTTCTGGAATCTCACAGTAGTAACTATGCACCACATAAGCCCAATCGATCGATCAGCCGACGCTTCATCGAGACTTCGAATTATCTGCTGACGTGTTTCGTCATCGGCTACTCGACTCTTTCAATACCGCTGACCGTAACCAACCAGCTTTATTAAGTAAATAAATCAATGTATGGTGTATCAGTAGGTCCAAGTTCAGACTTTTCTAGTAATTTTAAGTCTTGAAACGGCTAACCTTCCATTATTCGTAGATATCGCTCAGTTTTATTAAACTTTGTTTTGTTTCATGTATTTAACAAAATCAAATCGAAATCAATTGCCGACCAAATCAGGAATTAAATTATCCAGTTAGATTATAACGTGCTGTAACTGGCGAGATTTTGTCAGGCCCTTGTGTGGTATTTCCATTTATTTCAGTTAATTCGTTAAGTGTTCTGCTAATAGGCTGTAAAACTATTTCAACGAAAACAAAAGAAAATCAATTATCTGATTTGCAAATTCCAGCTACCATTACCAGTTTCCGACAACCGGATTGCCAAACAACAGTAAATTCGACAAATATTTTCAATTAACGACCACTCACGTCAACCTGCTACCCAAGGGCCTCCGGCAGTGCCAAATTGAGCACTGTCTCTCCGTGGAATTCCAACAAACCAATCAATTCCCATCCAAGCACCCGGCTTCCATCGAAAAGGGCAAAACTCACCCGACTGGAAGCAATAATAGAAAGTTGGGCACCTCAATGCCTCTTCCCACCCCTCGGAGTAAGTGGGAACCTTTTCCGACTCCGGTTGAGAGCCACCCAGTAAAAGAGGGAAAAAATACACAAACAAAACCAGCCATAATCTGCTTTTAATATAATAATATCGTATTAGGTACACACATCACGGAAGGCAGAACACAGCAGAGATTGGTTCCGTCCGTCCATATTATCGACTGCTCTGTTTGATTCCCCATCATCCCTAAGCAAACACATCCCCTAATCGATCCTATCAAGTCGCCGTCCGTTCCGAGCCAAAGGGGCCACACAATTACGCAACGATTAACTGGTCCGTTCCTGTTCCGGACCGGGGAAGGGAAAATCGTAGAAAAAGTTAATTAGCTTTCGGACTTGTTCCCTCGGCTGTGGGCTCCCCGGCTGTAGTCTCGTTCAACTCACCCACTGAGGAAGTCTCCAGCGTTCTTGTTCAGGCGATAACTGCCACCCAGCACGAAAAGTGAATAATTGTGTCAGACTGGGTCAAGTTATTTGAATAATTTTTAATTTTGAATGCGCTCGCTGGATACGTCAATAAGTGCATATTTGGCCGGCAGGCACCAATCGGGTGGTGACCGGTCCGATAATTTAAGCGCCGTCAAACGTGGGGCCGAATCGCGCTCACCACCGACGGCGACAGCTTTAATCGTATTATGAGTGTGATTTTATTTGATGTCGCGTATCTGATAATCATGATACGCCATCTGACCTCCCTCCCAAACCATATGAGTTCATGTGTGTGCGCTGCGCATTCACAACGCAGGTGGTCCACTTCTTCAGCAATTATGTAAATATATTGAAGATTGATATCGCGAACTAAATTTCCAATATTGTTGTTTTTTTTTAAACCTACCTGTACTCTCGCTTCGCTCAGATCCAGCCGCATGGCGAGTTCCTCCCGCGTGAACACATCCGGATATTGCGTCTTTTCGAAGGCCCGTTCTAGTTGATGAAGTTGAAAGGTGGTGAACGTGGTCCGGGATCTGTTTTTGGGAGGAAGGCAAAATCAAATTAATTTCTTTCGATCACACTCCACACAAAAGATGGATGAACGGAATCTTTGCTTTAGACATCTTTCAAAAATGACGGATCATTTACAACCCACCTCCGGATTTTCCTCGGCCGGTTCATGTCGTTCAGATCCCCGTCCATCCCATCGAGGTCGCCCATCCCGGGCAGTTCGTCATCGTTGTCTACATCGACGCCATTTTCGTGCGGCTCCACGGGTGAATCCTCCCGCTTCAAAGAGCCGTCCTGATCTGTAAAAACAACGAGACAACAAAACGTAAAAAATCAAATAAAATGAATCCACTATAAGCCCATGTCGTCGTCAGAACAAGCGATAAAAAACTTGCACACCAGCCGGAAAACATGCCCACATCGATGAAAACCCGTTTCCTGCTGCCAATTTCGATCGCCCGTTCTTGCAAAATTGAAGTGGAACAGAATCCGTTTCCCATCACATCGTGAATCCTCAATGTACTCAAAATCGAAAAAAAAATCCATCGAACGAATTTGCGAAAATCCTTTTCATCGAGCGCATAAACGAGCCAGAGATCAAAATATAATTCCGAAAATCTATAAAAATTCTATCGTTATCCTCTTTTCCCGGAATCGGTTTGAAGCGCTCAACGACGACGACGACAACGACGGCGATCCGATGGATGGCCACATGCAAAGCACACATTCTGAATACGCCAATTAAATAATCATCATCCTCGGAATGTCCACGGAACCGGAGTGAACCTACGTGCTCTTTCTCTTCAGAGGGATTGCATGTTTCAAAGCACCGACGAGCGGGAAAGGTAAAAATCTCTCCACCATCGTGTCATCGTCGGAAAGGTGGATCGAAACGATGATGCCATTTTTTTCCTGCCCCCGCTGGTTGAAAATTGGAAAATAAAACGCACTGCTAAGTTAAGCTTTCCATTCGGTTTTTGTGCGTCCCGAAACGGCCAAAGTAGTTTTGCGTTATGAAGGTTTTTTCTTGTTTTTTTTCTGCAATCAAAGTTTGAGTAATTCGTTTCAATTCATGCCATGTTGGATTGCGTCTGCGAGGGCGTATAAATTGGTCAATTTAGAACAGGGAAATTGATTGATTTGATGGAGCAATGGCGATTAGTTTGACAATATCAGATCGTTCTTTAATTATTTTTGTTATATGCATATTTGTTGTTGTTTAGATTGAAGAATACATTTTAAATGATGATTGGAATGTATGCATTGTGATAAACAATACTAATTCTACACAGTTTGAAACAATCATAGAATTTTCTGCGTTCCTTCGTTCGTTCTGCGTTCTAATGTACATAAGTAGAATGCTAGATTTGGCATAAATTCATGGGATATTTGATGTAAAGTTAAGCCAGATGTCCGACCTAAATATGGTCTGTAATATGAAAGATTGCAAATAGTTTTGTTGTTGAAGCTTTTTTTGGCTTGCAATTGAACGAGGCGAAATTTCACCCGTCAGTTAAAATTCATCAAGAATCGGCGACGTACACAGCTCGAAAAAGTAGTGTAAATTTCTGTTTAATAGGGGTAGGGAACGGCTTAATCAGGGGTCACTATTTTAATCAGTTGTTAGGACATAGGTCTATAACTCCTACATTTTCCAAATTATTTCACTTTTAATTATACGATCATAAGCTTTATCTATTGGGTCAATGATTCGGTGTATGAATCATGATTGATTACCAATTTATTACTGTCATTTTGAAGATTTGA
This sequence comes from Aedes koreicus, assembly GCA_024533555.2. Classification (NCBI taxonomy): domain Eukaryota; kingdom Metazoa; phylum Arthropoda; class Insecta; order Diptera; family Culicidae; genus Aedes; species Aedes koreicus. The sequence continues at coordinate 35,172 of JAHHFK020004508.1, forward strand.
AATACATCATTTCTGTCCTGCTGAAGAAGTTCGCTCAATTTTTCTTTATTTTACGTCGGCCTATTTTCCTCACATGGTGACTATCACCGACGGCAGGAAGACGACTAAACCACCTGGACCCTACCTAACGACTCATGAATATCTGCCGGGACCAACGGCTTTACTTCCCTTCCGAAGGAAGACGTGATCAGATTTTTTCACCTCAGAAAAACCACCGACGTCGACTGGGATTGAACCCAGACCCACTGGGGTGCCAAGTAGCAGTCACGTTTACCACTACACCACCGAAGCCGGCTCGCTCAAATTTTGCCTTTGTGTATTTTGCATTTAATCGCGTGTACCGGAGAGCATGCCTTCATCAGCTCTCTCTCTCTCACAACTAGGCTTGTTGCCAGAATGTGATGTTGTACATTGAGTTAAATTTATTACATATTTAGATGATCTGAAATAACTATTTATTTCATGTTTCTTCCAGTCATTGGAGGTTGATCTATGCTTATGATTATATTGTCCTTCATCTGGCACTATCATTTGCAATAAAAAAAATATGTTTTTTGAGCTTTCCAATAATACCCAACGATAAATAATGCTTCGCTGATGAGCGGCAGCTACACGGCCAGCCATATCGACTCAATTTTGAGTCGTTTTTGACTCACTTTCGTCAAAAGTGGAGTCACTCATATTTGAGTAAATGTAACTGGGATTGACAAGCCGACAAATCAAAAACATCCATCTGATTTGAGTCGATGTTTTTGATTTGTCGACTTGACAATACCAGTTACATTTACTCAAATTTGAGTGACTCCACTAATGACGAAAGTGAGTCAAAAACGACTCAAAATTGAGTCGACATGGCTGGCCGTATATGGCATCACTGTTGCTTTTGAGACAGCCCATGTTTCCTCTCTTCTTTGTTAACCATGGATATAGAGCACCGGTAATGTAACGTGAAGCCTGCTGTCTCTTGCATTTGTTTGTTTTTAAACGAAGCATCCCGTTTGTCGTCACAGTCGCTCTGTCTAACTCTTCCCTGAGAGTAAATGAAATAAGAAATACACATTGCCAATCTAAAGATCAATGACAAACTAAAAGTTTGGTCGTGTAGGTCTGTCTCATAAGATGCTAGTAGACGAGTTTGTGATCGTAGCAATCGACATGTTTTGGTTGATTGTTTTCGACAGCGGATGGGTAAAACGAAGGAGCGGATTGAAGAAATTGACGTTTGCAGCAAATCGTGAGCTGGCCTATTTCATTTCGCCTTCGCACACATGCACAGAATGGCACTCATACAATATTGTTAGTTTATGTACAGATTGAGGAGCTGAAGAAAACATTTTTTTAATCGGAAAGCAATCCACATGCTTTCAAAAAGTCCCTGCAATCGGGAACTTTGTTCCATGGCTATGAAATTCTCTGAGCCTAATGCTCGTTACTGAAGGTATGTTCCGATAGACCAGACGTAAGCAGAGGGATTAATGTCCGAATATTGGCAGTTCTAATTATAGCTTACATACAGCTTCATCAAATGTCTCAGGTGCTGACTAAACTGCTTAAAACCCGTCCCGTACCCTACCATGCACCTAAATGGAGCGTCGCATAACATAAATGTTTACATCATAGAGCGTGTAAAATTCTGAGATAGTTCAAACGTTGTCTAAAATGTTGTTCGCAAATGCCCATCTTTCCTTGCAAGTAGCGGGTGCAATGAAAAAAAATTTTACACAGACCAATATTTACATCACAATAAAAATTCAGTTTTTTTACCTGTTTAGTTATACTGTTTTTGAGATTGACAAGTTGACAAATCAAAAACATCCCCCAGAGTCAAGTCACGATCACAGAGCTTAACTCAAGCTGCAATAAAAAGTTATAAAAAAAATGCGTCCCTCAAGAAACGATTTTATGGATTCAATTTGTTCTCTGTATGTTCTTATGAAAGTTTTACTGACTTATGAATTTATTTATTTTATTTTTTTAAAAAGACTGTGAAATTTCGTAGTTGATACTCCGTTACTGAACAGAACTAGTGTAGTTGCACAGAAAACCACATAGATGGAGCTTAGTAGTAGCTTTACATCTTCACTGTACAACTTCACTAATTCTATTTATAGATCAGTACCGACGCCGGCCACGTCCTCACGTACTTTTGAGGAGGGGGAAAGAAGGATGTGATTAGTTTGACAATCGTTATTAGAGACCGTGATCACCACTGCATCTCTACAATTTCCAAGGGAAGGATAGTTCTGGATTAACAATAGAAAAGGGCCTATCAACATTTGTAAACAAACACTAGGGGAAGTTTCCCCTACACGACGATTCTGTAGGTTTGCGTGTGTAGTCAGCGGCTTGTGAGAAAAAGGGCTCAGAAGTGTTTGTTTACAAATGTTGATAGGCCCTTTTTTATTGTTGATCTAGAGTTGTGTTTGTGAGGCAGGTTATTTTTAGATCATGGATGTACTGTGGTAATTGATACAATCAATGAGAGGAAGCGCAGTAGACTGCTTTTCATTTTAAATCTAGTGGTGATAGAAAGAGGCAAGTGACAAATGGCAAGGAAAGGGACGGGCCTGGGTTTGAACTCCCAGCTGCTCAGTAAGCAAAACGGGTAACCACTGAGCTACCCAGTCGCGTCCTTACTGACTTATGAATTTATTACTGAAAAACAGATTTAACAAAAAAAAAATTCTTTCAAGAAGCATTTTTCGAAACATGCGGGTAAAATGGCTTACTACACAGGGTATAATGCACCATCCATAAAGATGTTACGATTTAATTGTTGCTTTTTTAAGCATTTTTGTCCAATCCGGCCACAAGAACGACGATGAGTAACAGTTTTGGAATATTTTCTAAACCGCGCGGAGTGTTTTGATAAAGCAGGTGGATTACTTGCTCAAACGACTGAACGCTTGTAACGAGATCCAGGATACTGTTGATGAGAAACCGCCAAACGATGATTATACACACGAAGAAAACGATACGATAATCTGATCATGAAGGAGAAATTCGAAAAAATACTTCAACAGCTTGAGGCAGCTTCTACTTCAACGAGCTCGATTGCGCCTGGATTCCTGAACTCCTGCAAATTCCTGGAAACTGACTTGTTGTCGTTCATTTCATTTAACAATTGGATTGAAAGCGGAACTCAAACAGAAAGCATTTTCCACCTCTGCGTAGCCGGGAGTTTATAGACAGCAGGTCGAACATGAATTTTTGTTTTCCAAACTAGACCCCAAATCAAACAACTCCGGAGAATGGTGCTAAATACCCTCAACATTCATTCATCACCGAACGACGGAACCATGGATGAGTAAATGAATCGCGGCGCACAGTCCTGCCACTTGCAGTCATCGATCATCAGAGTCGTTGCGGTCCTGCTGTCGAATCAGTTGACGAGTTTCTCCAGCCTGCTTTTCCAGGTAAGTACCTATATTTTGAAGAATAAAGTCTTCCTGCTCACTTTCCCGCTTTCAGCTTGCTCAGTATTTCATGGCATTTCGCTACACCTCGTTCAGCTACCGTTAGCTGTCAAACACTGGACGCACTGAAACTGGCATTTTGGAAGCCTCAGAGCCCCTCCACCGCTGTCGAGTTAATCCAACTGTGTGGACGTGGTGAAAGGGTCTTCCAATTCACCATTAATGGCGAGTATGCTTCTCCTCTACGAAAAATTCAATTGTTGATGTATTCAACGCTTCCAGCTTATCTGTGAATGTGATTTCGATCTATTACCAAAGCATTCGTGGTGTTAGGACAAAAATTGATGAGCTTTATCTCGCCACGAACGACTGCTACCTTGATGTCATGGATTTAACCGAGACGAATCTAGATGACTGCATCAACTTTCTTCAGCGCTTTGGTACTTCCTACAATGTGTATGTTTCGAGGGTGTACTCATCACTGTTGCCCAACAGTACTCCATCTCGAAAATTTAATTAAGGAACGGCGAAAAATTTCAGCACATATTCATACCGTCTGTCATCAACCCAAGTAGCATTGCCAAAACCATCCAGTTTTATTGAGGTTTATTAAAATTCTATGAAAACCACAAAAAATAAATTTGGTTTTCTTATGGCACCAATAATTTCCAACAGGTTTTATATTTTAGTCAGGTTTATGAGATCCTACACAGCTTGTTTACTACGATCTTAAAACCTTGTTTTCTAAAATTCCTTTTATTTCTATCAAAGGTAATTATTTCGACTTTTTGAAATCGTAAAATTCTGTTTTGAAGTGCCCTTTTAGGACTGATTCATATTATCTTATTTTGGTCAGATGAAAAAGCATTTTTAACCATTTTTTTCCAGTAAATGCATAAAACATTAATTTGGCATTGAGAGTTTTAAAACGGCAAAAACATGGCCAGATAGTTTTATAGTAGTCATTGCGAAGATAAAATTATGGCAAATTAGGATTTTTTCCAGTCGCCATATTGAAATATAAGAATTAATTTAAATGTGGAAACATAAATGCACCAAATTTTAAATGTAATGCCAAGAAACTGTAGATTGGAGATAACACGTTTGAGAATGAACCGAAATCGGCTCAAAAAAGGTCCTACAATGAAAATTAATTTTAGTTATAATACGAAATCAAAGGTAGAACTAACAAATCATTTTGTTGTTTTCTGCAACGAAACTGATTTGTACTATTTATGAAGCTAACTCCGTAAATAATGTCACACGCGCAACTGTCATAAGCACGAAGCATTTGTTGACACAGAAAGAACATTCGTGCATTGTACGAAAACAATAAAAAGAGCTACGAATACAAGTTAAAAAGATACATTTCTCTGGTGGTTGCATGAATGACTGACAGATCTACTATATCGACTCGAAATGTAATTGAAAAAAAAAGCGCAACCACGGGGCCTTGTCCAGCGTTTTTTTTTTAATGTTTCTGACATGGGATTCGATACTGTATTTTTGGAAAGCGCTGATTCTGAATCCGTGGTTCATCTCACTAAGCCATGGTGAATCCCAAGAAGATACTTGACAAATGAGTATGAAGTTATAACTCTCGACAGCGCTTTAATTTTTATTTTGGAATAAATAAATTATTCCTGCCCATCCCAGCAGCAACATCATCCTGCATGAACACGATAAAAGAAAAACAGTGGTTGGTTCCCAAGCAACACACAAGTTCCATAACGGTTGAACATACTTTTATATGGCTAGATTTGGTTATATAGAAGCCTACTCAACATAAATTCATGAAGATGTGTTACCCGCGTTGGTCTTCACGAAATTAATTTCGTGCATTATAAAAAAGGTGTAATGATAGCATTTCACCAGATAAAAAGCAATATGAATGTTTCATACAATATACGAAACATTTGTTCTTTGTAAAAAATCCATGTTTACGAAATGAATGAAAGCTATTTTACGAAAATAAATTTTCAGTGTACTAACCCTCGTTTTCAAAAAGAGGGTTCAAAGCATCCAAGCGCAAGAAAGAGGGTTCAAAGCTAGATGTGGCCAAAAAAGTTGGCACTTCGAAGTCCAATGTTCATCATGCCAAAGAACATTTGATTTTTGGAACCAATTAAAAGCAGGAGCAGTCGAAACGGAGTCAGAAACAAAAAGCATCGAGTGGGCCCAGAGTGCGAAAGTACTCCATGCTTCCGAAAAATTCAAGCTGTATAATTATGGATGAGGAAACCTCGGTGAAATTCTACTAAAAATCCTAGCCGGGGCCACCGGGGCGTAAAGTGGAAGCATTGAATCAGTCTGAAACACCGATTCAAGTCGAAAAATTTGGTATGAAAGCTATGGTATGGCAAGCTATTTGAGGCTGTGGTCAGATTTCGCAACTCTTCGTCACAACTGCTTCAATAATCAGAAAAAAATACATCAAAGATTGCTTGCAAAAACAACTTCTACCCATGATTCGAAGCCACAAGAATCCTGTTGTCTTCTGGCCAGATCTCAGAGTCCGCGAAATCAACGGTAGAATGTATACCACCAAGAACGATTTATTCGTTCCAAATGACATGAACCATCCTAATTGCCCACAAATTCGACCAATAGAAAAATGTGGGCATTACATCACCGATTGTTCAACGATTACATCTTCATTCACATACCCCAAACCATACGTATTCCGTTATTTAAAACAAGAGATCAATACCAAGTAATACAACCAACAGAATGGATCTGATCCGATTAATCTGATAAAATAGACACTACTTTAAGTTTACGAAGTTAAAAAATTCACAAAAGTTCGTTAAATTAACTAATTTATTAACGAAGCTAATCATTACTTGTAAGTAAAACATCCTCAAGAAGATACTATGCCAATCCCACTATGATACCAAAAGAATACCAATAAGTCTTATTACGCTTCGTTAGACTCCCCACCAGTCCAGAGTAAATCTGGACAATACTAGGGTACGTAAAACAGTTATAGCTGACTATTTTTAACAACAGTTTCAGTGCAATAGCTCAGCAAATCAGCAGCATATTTTACTGGTAATTAAGACTTTTCAATTTAATTATGAAATTTTAAACCTTTCTCAAGTCTATGCATAACTTCTGTTGAGCTCAAAATGTGACTAGGGTTTGAAATCGCAACGTCCTTAACCTAGCCACAAATTATTCAAAAACTCAATAACATTTGCTCCTTCCATGTCGTTCTCGATATTGATACGCTCCAGAATCTGCTTCCAATGAATAAATAAAAAACAAAAAAATATGAAACACAGTTGTAAACACTCGTGCGAGAAGCACATGAGCCTGAATCGACAAATGTATCCCATCCCATCGTCAAAAGTGACACCCGCTGTGTTGTGCACAACCTTAATTATCAGTATATTAAAATCCCCTCGGCGTGCTTTTATCGACTATTTCACCCAGGGCCAATACAAAGCCAGACGGCAGTGGATTCGATGAAATCATATACATAAATCCACACACATACACAAACATACTTCTTGTCTGTCGAGTCTCAACTTGAACTGGATTAACGAACCCTCCCGGAACTAGGCATGGAAGGGTGGAAAACCGGGAAAATCAAACAGAATAACACATCAATAAAATTGTGCCATCTCAAACCCACCGCAGCAGCAGCAGCAGCAGATAATGATTCCAACTGATTTCATTCAAGCCCATGCAACTTCCTCAAAGCGATTAACTGGAAACCGGGTGGTGATCGTCTCCCTGGAAGCCGATCGAAAAAATTTGCCCGTCGCCGTATTTAATATGATCATTGCGGTTGACGTGAAAATCACGAAACACCCGCCACCCATTCCTGCTCGAATCGAATTGTTCGATTGTTGACAAATTTCCTGTTTTCCCACACGCCTCTTACCTATCATTTATTCATTTTTTATTTTCTGCTATCACTTATTTTCACCGCAAAAATACACGAAAAAGATCAAAGAACTGCCGATGAACAGTGTGCGGCGAGAGGAGGGGGAACCGAGGGCGGTGTTTGGATTTTTTCGGGCGTCATTTTATTCAGAGGCCAAATTGGCAGCCAATTACCGGAATATTTTTATTCATATGCAATTATCGGGGGATCAACAGAAGTTATTCTGATGTTTTTTTTTTTTTCTGTGGTCCATAATCGCGTCGAAAAAACTGATATACAAATAGGTCACACAGCCACTCGAATGGCTGCGAGTGGGGAGCTTAATTGGAAGTTGGTAACCCACCGCCGGAGTTTGGGGGCGAAAGGGGAAGTGCCTTTGTTTGGGTGCTTTCAGAGCCCTATAGGTGAATTGTCTAATTTTTTTCGCGTTGATATTATTTTCAAATCGATTTACATATTTTGGTAATGGAGAAACTAATTGAAGTTTCTTAGTTCAAGACGTCAGCTTAACTTCAACTACCAGTTCTTATATTTTTTCTAAATGATGGAATTCTCTCAAATTGAAGAGTAAATACTAAACTAAAACTGTAGGTTAAGTCAAATGGATGTTTTAAACTTAATAAAACTTACTCAAAAATATACAGTACTGACCCATGTTTTCGCCCCTTTCACGCTTCAGAATATTATGTTTCAAAAATATCTGTTAGTCTTTATCCACTTTTTTCACATTCATCTTTAAGATAAATTTTAAAGGTAAATTTAAGGTTTTCAAGTGATGACAAAATCTGGTCATGTTTGTCCAATGATAAAGATAGAATGTGATGCCCTTTTGTATTTTTGGGATCCGTGGCAACCATAAAAAAATAATTAATGTTCTTTACTTCAAAATCACAATGTATGATTTTTTTCACACAAATCAAAACTTAAATATTCCAGTGATTTAGAAAATTTTAACTGTGCCGAAGTTTTTAAATCCCGTGTATATTTTTTGTTTGAAATTGTACTCTTGTTGTGAATAGAATTCATTATCTAATTCCCGTCCCCTGGTGGTGAATCCACCTATGCAAAGCCGATCTCAGTACCCCTTTTGCTTATCTAATCAAACCAAATCTAATCTCATCTAATACAAACGCATTTTTTTTTGTCAATATTGATGCTAGCGCAAATCAAAGACATGATACAAGCGTCAAAGCGGCCAGGCCTACTGCGTTGCATTACCACAAAGATGATATTCTGTAAAATGAGTTTGGTTCAAATTAACAGATTTAAACCACAAAGCATTTTGTGAATCTACATGGGAGGAAGGATGCGCGGACATACCGTACCATGCATCCCGTTATTTGTGTTTGTAATATTTGTGTTTGTGTTTGTAACGTTTTGAAACGATCTCACCCAATCAGTATCGTACTCCACATGTTCAACAGAAAAAGGAGCGATGTTTGTTTCGGCTGAACAATTCGGGTTTTCCACTTGGTGGTGTATTCAAGAGTTCAAGAATTGCTCACAAACTAATTCGTCAGTGCAAGAATCAAAAGTTTTCAATGTTCTGCCAAAGTTTCCGCAAATAACATAAACGCTCAGTTACGAAAGAATAAGTAGTGTTGAAATATTCTTCCAAATATATGCGCTGGTTACTGACCGTTTATAGCACATGTTTACGAAAAGATCCAAACGGTACAATTATCTATGAACGCTGGAGTTAACACTCGCGATCGACACAAAGCACTCCGACTCTTATCCTTTTTGTCTTCAATCAAACGGATTTCGGAGCTGACTCACCATCGTCTTTAATTCATACGCTTGACTTTTTTGAAAAAATGGGGGAAAAAAAGAAAAAACCACGCATCAAGAGCTTACTTCGATATCCTAACCCAAGAAACATTGCCAAAACCATCCTGCTTTATTAAATTTTATTAAGGTTTTATCAAAGCCACTAGAAATCAATTTGGTTTGATTATGACACCAAGAGGTGCCAATAGGTTTCATATTTAAGTCAGGTTTATGGGAACCTTCACAGCTTGTTTAAAACGATCATAAAAACTCGTTTTCTCAAAATCCTTTTACTCCAATCAAAGGTTTTATTTCAACTTTATGAACTCATAAAATGCTGTTTTGAAATGCTGCTTTAGGACTCATTCTTATTGTCTTATTATGGTCAGTTGAAAAAGCATTTTAAAACCATTTTGCCTCCAGTAAATGCATTAAACGGCAAATTGGCATTGAGGGAAGCCACCAAATAACCAAATAGTTTAAAGTAGTCATTGCGAAGATAACTTGGCTTTATGGCAGAATTGTGCTTTTTTTCCAATCGCCATATTGAAATATGAGAAATAATTGAAATGTGGAAAAATAAATGCCCCAAATTTTAGATGCAATTCAAATGAACTGTAGATCTGAAATCAATTTCTGCATTTTTTTAGATAACCTTATTGAATTTCATCAATTTTCAAGAAATTCGTGATTAATTTATGGAATATATTTGTTTTAATTTTGTGTTTGATGTTGTAAACTCGCATAATTTCCGAGGCGCATTAATTTTTGGCTCTTATCGTGCTAATATTCACCACAAAATTAAATGCTTATATGATTTGGAGCATGATACGCTGTAAAAAACTCAATTTTTTTTTAGATATTTTGCTATCAAACAAAATTCCCGCAATACCAGACCTCTTTTCTCAGAAATTATTTACTGCTAAATGAATCAGAAGAGCAGAGAATCGAACAAAGCAGAACAACAAAAACCAACCACGATATCACAGTGAAGTTTGACAGCTGTGGCCATTTGGCCGTATGCTGGTTTTCATGACAGCCAATAGGTTTTATGAAGGTTCTCAAGTGGTCATAGCATCTATCATTAGAACATTTTCAAAATCTGTATGGTCTTATAAAGGTTTTATTTACTTGTTTTAACAACCGTCTATAGAGTGGGCCACTTTGTACAAATTTTGGCTTTAAAGAAGCATAGAGGAGGTGTTGGTAGACAAAACAGTTTTGAATGTGGTTTTATCAACAAAGCCGGGAGGAATGCTATACGGCTGGAATAAAACTTCAATTGTTACTTGGGGATCTTAGTACTCCTATTGCTGACAGACAAAATATGACAGCGATATCATTTAATTCGTAGAAGCCAAAAAAAAATCCCTTTTTTGGGGTATTTTTTTTATTGTGCCTACCCCGGGGGGAAGGGGACCCATCTTGGGACACTTTGTGTCAATGGGATACAGCAGATCCGGTATCTACAAGCCAACGCCTTGCTAGACGAAGGAAAGAACATCGAGTAACAGCCTGGTTCCAGCCGTCCGACGATCATGAGGGAAAGTCCAGCAGAACCGGAAGCCCAACACCGAGGAGAAAGGGGATCCGTGGACATCGTTATTCAAAAGCAAAGGTCCAAGCCGGACGTCTCGGAGCATCTAATGACCACCCACAAGCAGTGGCTGAAGATAATGGTCAGGGATATTTCCCCGGAAAAGCGCGATGTGATGATTGTGATGGATAATGAGACCAATCTAAACCTGGACGACAACGATTAGCTGAGGACCGGATATTTCACCGCCCCCACCCACGAAGTGAGCAATGAGGTTCCTGAAGGCGGTTCTCCTGTGGCTGACCAATGGATGTCGAATTCCTTTTTCTTTTCCTCGGGACTGCCGGAGATTTACTGTACCAAATGTCCACCACAGTGGCCGCCTCTATTCGGACCTGGAGATGAACCCCCTGAATATCATTGTGGTAACGAAGTAGGTGAACTCTCTAAACGTTCCCCAGCTGCGATCATGTATTCAAGAGCTGAAGAATATCTCAGCATCATTCTTTTCCACGGTTATGGCCGCAGTCTCGACTAACTGTAAACCCAAGTAACAATTTTAGTTTTATTCCAGCCGTATAAAGAATGTGCACACCAAAAAGTAGTCGTCGGAAATGCCCTAATGCAGTCTTCTCCGTGTACGCTTTGCTAATCCGATCACTACTACATGAATATTAATGTATGTGTGCTATGATGAAGACGTCGTTTGGCTACAGTAACCATTATTCAGTAAATGGCGTCGAATCAAGAACGCGTGCGCGAAGCAATTTTGCACAAAAGAGTGGAAAATCCAGATATGCCGCACGGCGATATTGCCAAGTCATTAAAAATCGCAAAATCGACGGTTACTAAAGTGCTAAAAAACTTTCAGCAGCGCTTAACTTTAAAGAGAAAGGTCGGTTCCGGAGGTAACCATGATTCTCGTTTCGTCGCGGAGAGGAAGAAAGTGATTAAAGAATTTAAGAAGAAACCGAATATCTCCGTTCGTGATGTGGCGAAAAAAGTGAAAATGTCTCCATCGTTCGTCCAGAAAGTGAAGAAAAGTGCAGGTTTGAAATCATTCAAAGTAGGCGTTGCTCCAAATCGTAACGACAGCCAGAACAAGAGCGCAAAATCTCGATCGAGAAAATTATATGACACTATGCTGAAGGAATACGACTGCATAATATTGGACGACGAAACATATTGCAAAGCTGACTTTAAGCAGATACCGGGACTACAGTTTTATATCTCGTTGCAAAGAAGAAATGTTGCTGATCGTTTTAAGCAAAAAAAAATTGTCGAAGTTCCCAGAAAAATACCTCGTATGGCAGGCAATATGTGGATGCGGTCTCAGAAGCGACATCTTCATCACTACTGGCACTCTAAATGGACAAATTTACGTAAAAGAGTGTCTGAATAAATGACTGTTGCCGTTCATTCGGGAACACAACGGTTTGGTGCTGTTCTGGCCTGACCTCCTGGCATCTTGCCACTATAGAAAACTGGCTAAGGATTGGTACATTGCTAATGGTGTAAATATTGTCCCAAATTATTGCAATCCGCCAAATTCGCCAGAACTCCGTCCGATCGAAAAGTATTGGGCTCTGGTCAAGAGGAATCTTTGAAAAACGAATAGCGTAGCAATTGACGAGAAAAGCTTCAGGCGTAACTGGCAGAAAGCTGCAAAATTGGTGACGGATGACACTGTGCAAAAACTGATGGAAGGTGTCAAACGAAAGGTGCGGGCATTTGGATATAACAGGTCAAATTGACTTAACTGTATATGTTTTATATTTGTATTTTTATGAAGTCTTAAATAAATGATTTACTTTTGATTTTCTCATATTTTCCATTTAATACCACTAATTTCCCGTTGACTACTTATTGGTGTGCACATCCTTTAACACTCCCGGCTTTGTTGATAAAACTACATTCAAAACTGTTTCGTCTACCAACACCTCCTCTATGCTTCTTTAAAGCCAAAATTTGTACAAAATGGCCCACTCTAAAGACGGTTGTTTAAACCAGTAAATAAAACCTTTTAAGACCATAAAGATTTTGAAAATGTTCTAGTGAAAGATGTTGGGACCACTTGAGAACCTTCATAAAACCTATTGGCTGCCATGAAAACCAGAATGCGGCCAAATGGCCACAGCTGTCAAACTTCACTGTGAAATTGATGTTGTTTTTTGTTGTTCTGCTATGTTCGATTATCTGCTCTTCTGATTCATTTAGCAGTAAAAAAAAGGTCTAGTGTTGCGTGAAATTTTGTTTGATAGCAAAATATCCAAAACAAATTGTGTTTTCTACAGCGTATTATGCTCCAAATTATATGCGCATTTATTTTTATGGTGAATATTGGCACGATAAGAGCCGAAAATTAATGCGCCTCGGAAATTATGCGAATTTACAACAACATAAATCAAATTAAAACAATTACATTTGATAAATTAATCATGAATTTCCTGAAAAGTACTTGGAATTGGATGAGATTATCTAAAAGAATGCCGAAATAAGTCTCCGATCTACAGTTTATTTGCATACCATTGAAAATTTGATGAATTTATTTTTCCACATTTCAATTATTTCTTAACTTTCAATATGGCGATTGGAAAAAAATAACAGTTTTGCCATAAAGTCAATTTTTCTTCGCAATGACTATTATAAACCTAATTGGTTGTTGTATGATCAATAAATGTAAAGTTTAGGAAAAAAATGTTTCATGGTTTCAGTTTTTGTAGTTTTTCCAGCGCCTCCCAAAAAAAATTTTTTTTTTCAATGTAGGCGCTTTTTGATTAGTATTCCATTTCAACTTCATGACAACCAGCTAGCAGGAGGCCGTGCTTTTGAGTGAAAAAGACTTTTTTGTCTCTCCATCATAATTTTTGGAAAATTGAGAAATTATCGTGTTCTCGACCGAAATTAATATCTAAGATAGACCAAAGAGATTCTTACGGGGGAAGTAGCAACATCAAATCTTCCAGTTTGCCTCTAAGCATCTTGCTATGGGGTACCAGGTAGGTCTCTACCGATTGCCTGTAGATCTGTCAAATTTGGAAGACGTCTGCATTGAGTTATCTCAAATAATAATAATCCGTCCACAATATCACAAAACATTGCGATTGGTTGAGCGGATTGGAGATAATGAAATCTCCATTGGGTATAGGACCAAGTCTCCCCCGGGTAGTGCTAAATCAGGCAAAGTTGCCAGATGGCCCGAAATGCATCTACGGACTCTTATTTTTACCAGGTCTCTGAATCCTAGTTTTGGATGGATTAGCGTGGATTGTTCTTTTTATTGTATTATTTGACTATTAAATAGCATACAACTAAATGTTTTGTTCTGTAAATATAAATTTCAATCTGAATTTCAGTATGTAAAATAAGGCGCTATAACCTTGGCAAATTATTGCCACACTTTTGGTTCAAATTCCAAAAGTCCACTCACAGGCAAAAGGAGCATAAACTAATCTTTCTAGCATCTATGCTCCCAACGATAAAATACAAATTTTCACATCACTTAACTCTATATGGAAGCGTTTGGTACGGGAGGTCCACGCTTTCTTTCTTCCCTTGATTCCCAGTAGTAGAGCAATTGCAGACACTTTCTGGAATCGCTATATTTCTTGGAGTCCTCTCTGCGGCACATGCTACGCAGTTGGCCTGGCCGGTGATAAGAAAAATGATGCATTCAAAAAGTCGTCATTTTCCGGGATGTTCTCAAGAATTGGCTGCGTTAGTGTGAGATTAGATTAGATTGGATTAGATTAAGATATACCAAAGGGATTCTTACAATCAAGGGCCGTCACGCTCAAGGCCACGGTTTGAATCTCGATAACGATAAAAGATCTATTTTTATGAGCCATCGAACCTGCATTTTTTCTCCGAGTAGAGAAACTGCCCCCATATTAATCTCATTGTTCCTATATTCATCCTACGATGAATCAAACAATTGGGCAGTTGAAGGATCGGTTTCGTTTTCTAATAATGTTTTCTTACGTTAAATAACTACAACAAACATTACTAACTAATCCTTCAACTGCCCAATTAATTGATTCATCGTAGGATGAATATAGGAACAATGAGATTAATATGGGGGCAGTTTCCCTATAAAGCGATATAAAGCGAGAAATGAAACATAATTAAGCGAAATGGCATAACAATGCTATGGCCCAGGAAAAAAATTTCCATCTGAAAAATCATTCGGCTACGCGGAAATCGAACCCTTGACCTCCGTATTGGAAACTCAACGCGTTTACCAACCACATTATAGAGCACCGAGAATCTAATCAAACAAGTTTCATTTAAAATAAGGCTAGATGATAACAATTTTTCACCATAGAGTATTGTTTTTTACACTACTTTAAACGGCAACAGAGATTTTTACTATCCACAAAAATATGAGCGATACAGCAACCGCTGGAACTTTGGTCCCAGCGCCGAATCTCAGAAAAATAATTGCCAAGCAGTTGAAGGAAAACGGCACTCATCTAAAGAGGGCTACAATCAAAATTAGGTCGACGTAAACTTGACGCATTCAAATCTTGAAGCTCCTTTATTTTTGAAGATGTGCGAAATAATACCTTTATTTGCATTTCGGCATGACGTATGCTCTCCAATTATCAACATGGCGTCCAGCAAGAAGAGTGGCGCATCAACAAATTTCCCACGAAATTCCCCCTTCTCACACTCTGAGAACGGAGTGGTTAGAAGTGACCAAGTCAGCATCGCTTTTCAACAGCCTGGATTGGGGATAAATTAAAAACCCGAACTCACAGCAATTGCCTAGAAACTTTCCAGCTGTTTCAAGCGGAACCCCAACTTGTTTGTCCGAGATGTCGAAAAAAAAAAGCTGCGAGAGACATCTTCAGTCGTGCATATAACTAACAACAAGCCAGACTGTTGACGTATAAGAAGCTTGACTGACTGCGAGTATCAATGGTTGCTACTCTGTGGTTGATCAGAACCAATGAAATTGCACAATGAATCAACTGAATGGGGCTGGGAGTAACCAATCATTCTCACTGTACACGATTCAGTGATTCAATTCCATTAATAATCAATAACGGCACCGGCCTCGTCCTTGCAGTCAGGTGGAAATAGGGAAGGAATGTTAGTGTGACCTTTGCTGTTTGGGGACCGTGTTTAGCTCTGCATCCCCACAAAGGTCACAGGAAGGAGGTTTTGCTTATGTTAGTAGGATAAGGCTCGGTGGATCCGGATTCACCTCGATTCATAATCGTTTGTAGACTAGCACCGCCGAACAATAGATAACCGAAAAAATACGAAACGCGCCATGTCCAATAGCAAAATATTGCGCAACAAAGCATCGACACAACCGTTCAAAGCCGATGCTCAAAGCAATCTCTTTCATCGTAAACTTTCATTTTTTTACAACCGCGCTCCACAAACCACTCCTTTACTGCAAATAATATCCGCATCAATCAAGTAGAAGCTTCTGAAAAACAATTTAGGCTAATTCATCCAAAACTACAATTTACAGACCTGGTAAAAATAAGAGTCCTTAGATGCATTTCGTGCCTTCTGGCAACTTTATGCTTCTATTGATGTCCAAGCTCATCGGTTTAGCACCAACCCAGGTGAGACTGGGTCCTACACCCAATGCCTTCATTATCTCCAATCCGCACAACCAATATAGTGGGTGAGCGGAATATCATAATTTGAGATAACTCAATACAGACGTCTTCCAAATTTGGCAGATCAACAGGCAATCGGTGTGTAACCACCTGGTACCTCAGAGCAAGATGCTTAGAGGCCTCAGAGAGAAACATGGTTGTTAAGTAAACAACGATGAGCAAACATTACTGGTAAAATTAGAAGTTGTGTTTTCAAAACCTCTAATTGGAAATTGATTTCCATCACAAGTGGTCTTTAGGAAGTGTAAAACAGTAATTTCACATCGCTAGAACCATTCTGTGCCCCTGGCGGTATTTGAGTACGATCAAGCGCGCATTCTTTTGCCAGTCAAGTTGGCGGATTCATTCCTGCCTTGACCTACCCCGCATGGGGATGTGCGGCAAAAGTTTTGCGAGCTTGCTTCAAAATACTGCTTAACAAAAGCCCCACGCTCAATTTCAAACTACTTCTATTCAATTTCACATACTTAAACATACTCTCATATACTCTCGATACATTCTCTTTGCTTCTTTGGTTTTAGCAGAAATTGCTGTCCACTACTGGGATCCCATGATGATGGGAAGATATTTCCAATTTCAAAACATTATAATACCTGATAAGTTTTGTTGACGTTTGACCTTTCTTGCATATGTTTGTGCCTTGAAATACTTTTTTGAAAGACTTTTGTCGAAACATTTCTGAAACAAATTATGCAAACAAGATTTCAGGCGGAAGCAAACTTGCCCCAACTGAAAAACATCATCATACACATGTATGAGAAATCAATAAGTCAGCTAGAAGAATCAAGATTTGAATTGCATCAAACGTACATCTTCCAGACACAACATGTCAAAAAATACTTTTATAGATCTACAGCAAGACACATGAAAAATAAAACTCAAATATTTAAGTTCTAGGTGTTACTTGGTAATCTTTGTAGATTTCGTGTAGATATTGGTACCTTTATAAATTGGAAGTGCTAATGTGGATTTTGATAACTATCAGCTTAAAGTCAAAAAATGTTTACTTGATTTTTCTCAGTATAAGCTAGCTATAAACTAAGGCGAAGCTAAGCATACCGAACGCTTTTTCAATAAAAACAATCGAATATCTACTGCTTGAAAACAGTTACCTTGCACTTATATTGCTTGGGTCCAAACAAACAATTCATTTAATTTGTAAGCCCGTTTATTAAACATACAAATTGTGCTGGTAGGAATAAAGCTACGTTCGACGAGTAACATGCTTTGAAAGGCTTACGAAGAAGTTTTTGCCGCCAGCCAATCATTTTGAAAATCAACTACGATTATAATACTATCAATGTTACAGTTTTGAAGTCTGCAAAAAGAACAGAGTAAATAACATGCAAATGATAGCATAATATTCAATTCAAATAAATCCGTTTTAAGCCTCACTCATATACTGCGCACCGAAAAATGGTGATTGTTAACAGACGCGTACAATTATCCCTTGTTCAATTTCAAATCAAAGCAAGCGTAAACAACGAAATGTTTGCAATCATACAATAGACTTGATATAGACGATACCTGGCTTAAATTTACATTGAATATTCCACAAATTTATGCCAAATACAGCATTCCATGCATGTTCATTAGATGACGCAGACAATTACTTATTTCTTTCAAACTGTGTGAGTCTCGATTTAAAATAATGACACAATTGCTTCTGCAATCAATGACTTCAATAATCGGTTTCTATCGGATATTTTGGTGCATTCAAAACTATCATCAATATTTTTCAAAGCTTTGATTTTCAACGATTTCTGGTTTGCTGACCCCCTTTTCGTCAGTTATTTCAGCTAAAGTACAATTTGATTCTATTCATATCGGGGTAGGATCTTCTTAGTGTTGGAAATTTTGTTATATTTTCCTACTGTTATGTAAATTTATTCCAGCCGTCTAATGTCAGGGTCAGACGACTGACAGTTTCCAGTTTATTTATTGTTTTAAGTGGAAACCTCCATTACAGAAGGAAAAATAATGGTCTGAGACGTTGGTTCCGAAAAACATTTACAAAAATGTGTAGGTGTGTAGGTAAATCTATAAATTATTGTATTTCCAAAATTATTATTCAGTTGCTTAAGTTTTTCGCAAGGAATTTCAAATCTAAACACTTAAGTGTTTTGAACCAAATGTGGATATTTCCTAGCCTACCAACTTTCTAACTCAGTAATAGAAATCTATTGTTATTGAATTATATAAATACTGCACATACACTTGATATGCGTGATAAAATTGATAAAAATTAAAAATTTCAGCCATTCTAAGATATGATTTTGCAATAAATTTGTTTTGTAAACTACCGGAACAGAAACATACACGTTGATAAAAAAAAAGGCTCTACTTTAGTCAATTATAAATTGTAATTACCATATCTCACAGAACAGTTCAAAGCCAACGAAATTCGCCTTCACAAACACGCCAGGTGTGTTTAACCAAAACTGTTCGAAAAAAAAACACGGACGCAAATGTTTCGGTTTATTTCCTCACTCACCAACAACTCGACCAACCTTCAAAACACCCTATCGTACCGAAATAAGCAAATATAATAACCCCATTCCAAACGCACACACAATAAACTGCATTCATGCCACCCCCGCACCGCTAATAGATACACAATTTTGACAATTGATTTATTAGATTATCATTAGCCAATTGAACCGTACAGCTGGCCCAATTCCCACGATAGAGATCCTTCGACTCGTAGCCGCCGCCAGTCGAAACCGTTGATAACGTGCTACAAAAAAAATGGGGCGCCCTCCGCACGGATCACACAGCAAACAGCTGAGTTAAAATACTTCGTTGATAAACTCACCGTTGTTGTTATTATTGTTATTGTTGTTGTTGATGATGACATTGCTGCTATGATTATTGTTAATGCTGCTGCTAGTCGTATTCCGTAGATGATGATGATTTCCCAGGATCTGATCGATACTGTAGACGGCACGAGGTTTTGATATTGCACTATCCTGCGGAGGCCGCAGGATATGATCGGTTGACAGAGCACTGGACATCATGTCTTTCATGAAGCTTGTCGTATTCCTTCTCTTCACGATGGTTTATTTCGTATCAATCACCGATTAGTTTTCTGTTTGTTTTGTTCGTTTTCAATTAATTCAGAATTGAAACTTTCGCACAACACTCACTTACGTCACTCAGGTAACACGCAACAGTCCAAAATGCACTAATTTGTGCCGGTCGGAAATGCCGATCGCAAAAACAAGAACTTTCACCTCTTCTACACGCAACCAACGACGCTGAGATAAATCCACCCCCTTTGCAACCGAACGACACCGAACGAATAAATCACCGCTGAACCATTAACGTCTAATGTCAACCACGGACTGAATGCAGAAAGCCACAGCTCATCAAATAAATATTAAACATAATGAAAACGTGATCCCTTCGTTCCACAGTGGCCACGCAGACCCGTTTCCCAGTCTACCAATACACACATTAACCAGTCCGTGGAGGCATGGAAAGCCAAAACGAAGACTCAAAGGTTTCACCCTGCTCAAGGTAACGCAGTAACAGCACCAACTCCGAAGGAAAAAGTGCTCCGAAAATAAGGGGTAGTTTTTTTTCTCTCGTTACATCAATGCACCCGCTCGACGGTTGTTCATTCTGGTTCGTAAGTGGGCGAGAGTGGCAACAAGCATCGGCATCACAGGGAGATCTTATGGTGGTCTCTTTCCAACCTATGCTCTCGAGCACAGCATGTTGACATGACAACATGTGTTACTTCTCCTGCAGCATGAGCGAGTATTGGTGAGACGAATGAATTCACGCACTGCACGTTGATGAGTTCACTCGAAGCGGATGGTGGCTGATGTTGTCTTCTTTCCGCTAATGCGTAAAACAATTAGATTCCCACCCCCTCGCGCGACAGCGACAGGTTTCATGGGCTGTGATTCGACCGTTGTTGGTCGCTAATAAGCATAACGAGAGCACGTGCTCCGTCGATGTGTTAATGAGCGATGATTGCTTGTGGGAATAGTGGTTTAATGAATGCATCAACAATTTAATAACTTGAACTGTGGTCTTCAACTTACAATTCTCGACTCAGCGAAGGGCCCGATTCATCACGAATTTCTTCGCAAATTTGGACATCTTCTGAGTGCGAGACATGCTCCGGAACTCTGAACTTATCCTTGGCCGTAGAGAAAAACAGGTTGCCGGGGATCTGTTTGAAGTCGGCCTTCACAGGAGGTATGTTTCGGTCGTCCATAGATGCAGCTTTCAACTTTCGTCAGCATGTTGAGGTACAATCTTCCTGGCACGGGTTCATTGGCGGACTTGTTCTGCTTCTCGTCGCGATTGGGGGCATTTTGTACCTTAAACTTTCGAAGCCCAGCCTTTAGTTTTGGGGCCTTCTGGACAACACTTCGAAGCTTAGGTGCAGCTTCTTAGCCTCATTCCGAACGGAGGCGTTTGGATTTACTTTGGATGTTGAAGGCCCCAACTACGCGGTTGTGATTTTTGGTGTATTGTACGGAAATACTCACTTTTTCCTATCACTTCTGGGCTTCCGTATCGTTGGTCAACCGTTCCTCGAACCGCTTAATCACTCGCGACACCTTGGAATTCGCGATTCCCTAGAAAATCATAGGGGAATTTTTTTGAATTTAATTTGTATAAATTTTTAAAAAAAAATCATATATATTTAAAAAACGGATTTTTGTACTAAATTGGAACTATCGCAAAGAGATCTTGTTCTGGAGAGCGAATTTATCAGGAGTGTTTTTCGCTTTCGCGAGTTGATAAGGACTTTAAGGGGGGGAAAAGAAAAACATAATTTTCGAAAGGAGAATATTGGTGGGTTGGTAATAGGCTCATAAAAATGACAAATTGTCTGTTATTGTGTTATGCTATCATTGATCTTGATTGAATAAACTTCTTTTGCAAGTTCCTTTAAATTGTTTCTTCCAAAACACCTATTACTTTGAAAAATTCGAAAGCGAAAGAGGTCGGCTTAGTAAAAACATGTTGGACTTGTTAAGCAGTGCAAATTTTGAATGTTTGTACTCACAATGTGCAATTCGTGATTTTTCTTTATTAATCTTCCTAAGATATTGGGGTCAATTATGACCCATGGCACAACTTCAATGTACGCTATCTTTTTTGTTTTAAAATCGATTGGCTAAAATTTTGAAACTTTAAATATTTTACGGATTTTTTTATTTATGCATCAAAATATGTTTTCAAAAATTTTTTTTGGGGGGTTTAAAAAAAAAGTGACAAATAAAAATTGGGGTCAAAATTTTTTTTTTTTAAATCATTTATTTGTACAGGCTCAATCGAATCAACTTTACAGAGCCCAATTTTCATATTTATCAGTTATCTTAAAACTAAAGTAAGGGTGATAGAACCGATTACACTCGCGGCCGTCTTGAGGTTAATAGGAATAACAATTTAACGGATGGGAAGATGGTTAGGAATTTAAAGTATGGTTTACATAACACATTTATTCTAAATTTTAAATTGTATAGTCATAACTTATAACTATACAACTTTTGGGTTTCTTTTGACTTGAACATTTTTGAGAAAGAAAAAAAAACACACACACAAACAAAGATAAAATAAAAAAAAAACTAACGGTCAACATACAGGTTAAACAAACTACAATCTAAGACTAATGTTAGTCAAAAACACATAAATGAGTTTCATAAACTCCAGATCAAGTTGAGCCAAAATGTCTCTAACTGGTACATTAGGTTGTCTACCTCGAGCCCGAAGGGAATCATAAAGATCAGATCTGACTCCACAATGCTCAGCACATGACCAAATAATGTGATCTGCGTCCTCGTAACCTTGTCCACATTCACAGAGATTGCTCAGCCCAACTCGGTATAAATGAGCGTTCAACGAATAATGATTGGACATGACGCGAGACATCACACAAATGAAGTCTCGGCCCACACCCTTCCCCACAAACCATGATTTCTTCGACACCTTTGGGATGATAGAATATTGCCATCGCCCCAAATCTCCTTTACTTCATTTATGCTGCCAGCTAACGAGAGACTGTTGACGAAAAATTGGAAAAAAAATTCATTGAAGGCGATTTGTCGATCATAAATATCGCCTTCTATAGCGCCCACCTTTGCAAGCGAGTCCGCTTTCTCATTGCCCAGAATTGAACAATGAGAAGGGACCCATACAAAGGTGATGATAAAATAACGCGAAGATAAAGCACTTAGAAGCTCCTGTATTTTCAGAAGAAAATACGAGGAGTGCTTTACCGGCCTCAAGAAGCGAATAGCCTATATAGAACTGAGATTATCCGTAAAAATGAAATACTGATCCGGTGTAGAGGAGGCGACAATTTCTAGCATAAAGTGTATAGCTGCTAATTCAGCGACATATACGGAACAAGGAGCTTGAAGTTTACGATTTGTGCTATGAATTTCATTAAATATGCCAAAGCCTGCTGACTCCTCTATCAATGATCCGTCAGTGAAGAATGGTTTAGTGGAATCAACTTGACCAAACTTTGCAGTAAATATTACCGGAGCAATCAGGATGCTATTGGTGCCACTCGCGAAAAATGATGCGGGCTTACATCATAGTGAAAACAAACAATTTTCTAAACTAAAACTTTGATTTGAAGCAGTAAAGATGCGGTAATAAAAGGAACTTCAACTAGATATACTTTTATGTTTATGTAGCAGCAATTTCTGTTCAGTTCGCAGCATTGCCTATACCTTGTACTTGGACTGAAAAGGTCCCAATCCTGATGACCGAATTGGCCTTTAATTTACCATGACGAAGCAAACTTTATGTTGGCTCCGCTTGCAGCGTTGTTAGTTGGTTTATTTTTAAATTAATTCTACGGAAACTCCCTTTGAAACCGCTTCATTCCGCTTGATGAAAAGAGTTGACCAAAACAGATGTTCCCTTTTTCCAATGATACGCGAGTACGCGAATTATGTATGCTCTTGTAAACAGCTCTCTTTTTGATAACCTTCTTTTTCCTCGGGTTTGTTTTAATTTTTTTTTATGAAAAAAGCGGAAGCCAAAGAATACGTGTTTGACAACACGTAATGCGCACTTAATTATGATATTCTTACAATTAATCCGCGTGTCTCTGACTTAAGATTAAAAGCAACTAAACGGAGAAATTCTTATTTGAATCACTATGTCCTAACCAAACTCAGTCAAAACCATCCAGAAACTAGTAAAGTATACAAAAACAGTGACAAAGATTTTTATTAATAAGAAAATTGCCTTATTCTTATGACATTTATTGATAAAATAAACTCAGGCACCAGGAACCAATTATTCAACTAACGTCCGTTCTAGTATCAATACGCAGTAAATTTACATATGTTGGCCGTTGTAATTTTTTTTTTATAGGCAAAACACACCGGTATTGATCATATTTTCAAGCCTCCGAACCGTTAATTAACCTCGACGCCGATCAACCTGCGCTGGAGATTACTATCAATCTATCAGTACCTATTACCTTCGATAACATCGTTGATCCACATGGCCTGAATTTCCGTAGAACTGATTTCGCCGCTATGAGCCAATCTATGTCCCAAGTCAATTGGCAGTTCCTTGACTCGTGTTCCACTATCGATGAAGCGGTAGATTTTTTTGACGAGGTTGTGTCCCGGGCTATATCAGATTTTGTTCCGCTGAGGAGACTTGCTCGTAAACCTCCTTGGTCTAATGCTTATTCGCGGTATCTGAAACGTGTGAGATCGAAGGCTCTTCGTAAGTACTGCAAAACTCAAAATCAATTCATCAAGCGAATTTTCTCTACAGCTAGCACCCAATGTACAATCGTCTTCTCTACAAGAATGATATAAAACGAATCCAATCTAACCTTCCGCACAACCCAAAGTTGTTCTGATCATTTGTGAACACAAAAAGGAATGTTAATGGGCTATCGGTTGAAATTCATCTTGGCGACAGATTTCCAGCATTAGAGCAAGTCAGCGAAGCACTCAGAGATACTCCCAGAGACGCGTTCGACTTCAATATTCCTGCGATTACATTGGACCTCGTTGAATCCGCAATCCGGAAGCTGAAACTCTCAAACGTGGCTGGCCCTGACGGAATTCCTTCATGTGTACTAAGGAGTTGCTCTGCGGTGTTTACGATGTCTCTTTTGAAGCTTTTCAATATCTCGTTACGCCAGGGAAAATATCCAACACGTTGGAAATCTTACTTCATATTCCCGATTTTCAAGAAAGGAGATAAACAACTTGCCGACAATTAACGAGGAATCACATCACTATGCGCCTGCTCAAAAGTCTACGAGATCATCGTCAATAACTTGTTGTTTGCTAGTTGCAGACACTACATCTCTCCTGAACAACGTGGATTTTACCCCAGAAGATCGATCTCAACCAACCTTGCACCTTTCGTTTCCTCGTGTCTCCAGAATATGGAAGCTGGATCTCAGGTCAACATTGTATACACGGATCGCAAGGCTGCTTTTGACCGGGTATACTTTTGGCAAAGTTAGACAAACTTGGCGTGTCATATAACTTAGTTCGTTGGTTTGAATCTTATCTAACGGACCGGATACTGAATATGTCGGGCGTACCTCAAGGCAGCAACTTGGGACCACTGCTGTTCTCAATTTTCATCAACTGAGAAAGAAAAATTCAAATTTAAAACTAATGATACTCCATCGTTAGCCATCGGATTTTGATGCGGTTTTTTGCAATAGATCACAAAATTATCTTAGTTTGTGAATCTGCACTGGTTATTCCGAAAATATCCGTTGTTTCGGATTCCAAGGTGCGAGTACTGGGGTAAGTACCTGTCCAGGAATGGTGGACAAAATATTTTTAGATGCGAAACATGGCATACGGCATATCAAACTTCATGATTTTGCGAAACTTTGTCTTTGGAGGATATTCTGAGGGTTTCTGACCATACTGGCCACTTAGGAAGGACCTGTGGGATCCGAGTTCCTCCGAAAAAGTGGCCATATTCAAATCTTTTCCAAAACATGGCTTGCGACATATCAAATTTCATGATTTTGCAAAACTTGGTCTTCGGAGGATACTCTGAGGGTGTCTGACCATACTGGTCACTTAAAAAGGCCATGTGAGATTTGCGTTCCGACGGAAAAGTGGCCATTTTCAAATCTTTTCCAAAACCATGCTTGCGACATTGTCTTCGGTGGACATTCTGAGGATTGCTGACCATACTGGCCACTTAGAGAGACCCTGTAGGATTCGAGTTCCTCCGGCAAAGTGGCCATATTCAAATATTTTCCAAAACTAGGCTTGCGATACATCAAATTTTATGAATTTGCAAAACTAGGTCTTGGAAGGACATTCTAAGGATTCCTGACCATACTGGCCACCTTAAGAGGCCTTGCGGAGTCTGATTTTCTCCGGGAAAGTGTCCATGATCAATTTTTTACCAAAACCTGGCATGCGGCATATCAAACTTTGTGATTTGGCAAAACGAGGTCTTCAGATGACATTCTTTGATTTCCTTACCATACTGACCACTTGGAGTAGCAGTCCGGGATTTTGAGTTCGTCCGGAAAAGTGACCATATTCAAATCTTTATAAAAATCTGACTTGTGACAAATCATGATTTTGCAAAACATGGTCATCGGATGACATTCTGATGATTTCTGACTATACTTACAACTTAGAGTGGCTTTTCGGTGATCAAGTTCCTTCGGAAAGGTGGCCATATTTATATCGTTACCAAATTAGAAATTTTACGAAGAGGACGGACGGATTACAAAAGAGAGGTGAGTTCTTCTTTGTTCAATCTAATCTAATACGAGCATAAGTAGTATGATAAAGATTCCTGGAAAATGATTTGGTTAGATCCAAACCACAGCATAACGAAATTTAGAAAATGAGTACGAAGAGGACGGACGGATTTCAAAAGTGAAATTCAAGCATAAGCAGTACGATAAAGTTTCCTGGAAAATGATTTGGTTAGATGACTCGTTATTTTTTTTTTCATAATTTTTGATGTTAGTATTGATCAATCTTGAATCAGGGCTTGGTGTCCTGCACATACATCACAAAGAAAATATACATCGGTAAAAATAAAAACTCGAAATGTTGCACTTTACTACACCTGGAAGTTCTAAGAGCGTGCACGCAAACCGATGCTGCTGACTTGTGCCGTGAAATGCGATAGTATGGTAAAGCACTAATTTCGGAAGCTTACCAATTTCTGTCTTCCACTATCACTCAGCCATATTCAAACCAAATTGCTACATTCAGCTGGGCTCCGAGGACCTCCCCAAATGGCCAGTATAATCAGAAATTCTCAGAACGTCCGATGACCTTATTTTGCAGAATCAAGGAGCCATGTTTTGGTGAAAATTCCAATATGGTCACTTTTTCGGAGCAACATGGAGCACGGAGCGCTACCCTAAGTGGCCAGTATGGTCAAAAATTCACAAAGTGTCCTCCGAAGACCTATTTTTGCTAAATCATAAAGTTTGACTTGCGGCATGTTTTGGGAAAAAAATGATTATGGTCACTTTCCCGAAGGAACTCAAAATCCCACAGGGCCACCCAAAGTGGCCAGTATGGTAAGAAATTCAAATAATGTCCTCTGAAGACCTAGTTTTGCAAAATCAAAAAGTATGATATGTCGCAAGCCAGGTTTTGGTAACAATTTGATATGGCCACTTTTCCGGAGGAACTCGGATCCCGCAGCACCTTTCTAAGTGGCCAGTATGGTCAGAAATCCTTCGAATGTCCTCCGAAGACCTAGTTTTGCAAAATCAAGAAGTTTGATATGTCGCAAGCCTGGTTTTGGAAAAGATTTGAATATGGCCACTTTGCCGGAGGAACTCGTATCCCACAGGGTCTCTCTAAGTGGCCAGTATGGTCAGCAATCCTCAGAATGTCCTCCAAATACAAAGCTTTGGAAAATCATAAAGTTTGATATGTCACAAGCCAGGTTTTGATAAAAAAAATTGTTTATGGCCACCATCCCGGAGGAACTCAAAATCCCACAGGGCTACACCAAGTGGCCAGTATGGTCAGACACCCTCAGAATATTCTCCGAAGACCAAGTTTTGCAAATTCATAAAGTTTGATGTATAGCAAGCCTGGTTTTGGAAAAGATTTGAATACAACCACTTTTTCGGAGGAACTCGGATCCCACAGGGCATTCCTAAGTGGCTAGTATGGTCAGACACCCTCAGAATATCCTCCAAAGACAAAGTTTCACAAAATCATGAAGTTTGATATGCCGCATGCCATGTTTCGCATCTAAAAATATTTTGTCCACCATTCCTGGACAGGTACTTACCCCAGTACTCGCACCTTGGAATCCGAAACAACGGATATTTTCGGAATAACCAGTGCAGATTCACAAACTAAGATAATTTTGTGATCTATTGCAAAAAACCGCATCAAAATCCGATGGCTAACGATGGAGTATCATTAATTTTAAATTTGAATTTTTCTTTCTCAGAGGGGTTGGGGACGTACGTGCAGTGATCAGCTCGATGACAATATCATCATTCTATTTCCATGGATGACCTGAAACTATATATAAAAAATAGTGTATCTAAAATGTTGATGTGCTGTTCCGTTTCCATGCACCGCTATTCTCATTTGTAGTAGATCTCATTGGCTTAAATGATGACATCAACTGGTTGGTCACTGATCTAGTCTCATCCAATACAACCGTTGCAGAATTAAACAGCACTTATTAATAAAAAATAAAAAATACAATAACATCCGTTGATCCCAATTAATACAATCTCATGGTACAATGCAACAAAACATCTATACAACCTGGTATCAACTGCTTGCAACTCTAATGCAGACCAAATTCCAATTATTATTATTATTATTTATTATTATTATTATTATTATTGTTATTATTATTATTATTTTCCAAAGGAAAATATCAATGATATGCAACTAATAATAAGATTCAGCTGTACACCGCTCAACTAGTAGTCTATGAATGTATACTGAAAGGTCCATGTAGAAAATGAGAAAAAAAATGACTACAATTGATACTGGCTCCCTCAACCAAAACATGAATTTATGTATGTGAAAACCTGTATGTATCCAAATAATAACATCCATAAACAAATATGATAAATATAAGAATACCTAGATATGCAAAACGGAAACACACGTACATGTATATAACAATTGAGACTCCATATCCCAAAAATTCAACATGATTTCGAATAATATACAATGATACGATGAAAACACCACGATGTTACAATGAAATAGTAAATAATACACTCGTACACTTCTCCAGTCACACTCCAAGGACCTGCTGTCTGTGTGACTGAAGATCCCGTCCTGATGATTACCGAAACAAATGGCCTATCCAATCACGACACCACTTAACAAATTTATTCAAATACAATCCCATACTGCCCACGATCGCATGCTAGTCCCCTATGAAAATAGCAGTTGAAATTCAGAAGTGCAATCCACATGTTCATGCTGAAAAGCCCAAAAACCAATCGAGCCTCTAATTGATCGGCATGCTCTAAAGTTAAATGGTTTCGAAATTCAATGATGACTCCATGGCGCACTGAAACCATCAATCAAATGAGTACGGAAAGTACACAACATGACTAAAAGGCACACGATCTACAGTCGCACGCCCTCACCACACTACTGTTAAACCGCGTCTTATTTCGAGCCTGAAATGCTCAAAAAACAAATTGAGCCTTTAATTGATCTACATGCTCTTAAGTTAAATGTTTTTTGAATGTAAAGACGATTCCAAAGTGTTCCGAAATAATTAAACAAATGAGAACTAAAAACAAACCATATGATTTAAAGGTGCACGACCTTTAGTAGCACCCCCTCTCTCAGATATTGTCAAACAATATTTCCAAAATTTGGGAGTGGGACAAAAAAAGATAAAATGGAAAGAGCTCACCCGGATTTTCAGGACATTCCGTTGCTGTGGTTATATCATCGAGCAACCAGAGCAGGTCCAAGTGCCCACCAGATTACATCCTGTTCTTGAGGATTTCACTCCAAGACCATGAACCAAACGATCCGAGTGACACGGCTGAACACTTGCTCCTCCTGCCGCGATGCTGTATGTTCGGTATTCCGTCTCCAGCGGGGACACTTTGTTTCCACACCAAGTGAAAGCCTCGTGGTAGACCGCAATCAACACTTCTTATAAATTTCCACTGTCAAATTTTCTCGACAAAAACAAGCAACTTTTATTCTCTTTTTAGGTGCCTTTTTATCCCGATTGTCGGGGGGGGGCGGGGGAAAAGTTTTTACCCAATTTAAAATTTGGATAATTTTTTTTTTGGTGGGGTTTTGTCTGTGTGTTTTTTTTTTCTTGGGGTTTTTATTTTATTTAGTTTGTGTGTTTATATTTTCTTTGCACAAAACGCGGTACGAAACACAATGGACGGGCGTATTCGCAGGTGTAACCACAATTCTTCACTCCTCTAGACCAGATAAAATAAGAGCATTCCTGTATTGTTCCCACGCCTTTTATTTCAGCTTCTCCTTGATCCAGTAATGCCCATCGCCATCAGCTTCATTGTTCCGATACATTTCGATGCGTTTCACGACAAGATATTTTTAGTACAATTGAAGGGGCTCTTGTATTTTTTTATTCAAATTGAAGTTCAAATGATATCAAGAGACTAGATTGCATGCCAAATCTGTACATATTTTAGACCCTAAGAGCTTGTTTTCTTTTACAAACTTCAATTCACGCATAATTTAGTTTGATAAATAGTGTATATATTCATTTCAATAAATAACTTAATGTGAATAAATATATTGACAAATAATGTAAATAAAAATTTCAATAAATAATGTAAATAAATATTTGAATAAATAGTGTAAATAAATATATTAATAAATAATGTAAATAGATATTTCTTCATCAGCACCAACCAGGAGGTAAACAAACAATTACATCTATATTTACAAGTTTGGACACAAATGTCATCTTTTACTTACGATAATTGTATATTAACACACTAAAACTATTATATACAAAATAAACATCCATCAAACATGTAAATATGGACCAAGGACATTTATTTCATACATAGACATTTAATAATAAATTAATAAACAAACACACGTACATATATTTACAATTTTTCTTTTGTGGCCTGAACAAAATTGGCCCAAGAACCAAGAGATCTTATTGTAACCCTCAAGTGTCGGGTTAAAAGTCAGTTGTAAATGTTTAAAAAAATAAATAAATAAATGTTCCCATTGTGGCCACGCTTTGGCAATATTTCATATGTCCGAGACTTTGGAGATCCTAAGATACGTTCAAATTGTTAACTCGAAACTCAATAGCATAGCATAGCACAGCATAGCGTTTTCCGACCGTACACAATCCTGGGTTGGCTGTTGTAAAAAGACGATGGAAGCGCCAGAAGAGCTGCCTTGGCAGGCTCTTCATCCATCAATCTCTTTGCACAACACCTGAGAGCTCATGCTACCTTCATAGACATCTGGAGATGGAAGTTGGATGGGATTGTGGGGGAGGGTTTCCTTGGCGAGAAAGCAGTTGTATATTTATGTGTATATTGGTCGTCACGCTAAGAAATTTAATGCACTTCCTTTGTTGTCCACACAGGCGTTCCTGCTTGTATCTAATCTCAAAATCCAAGGGTGTAGCGCCTTTTATAGCGTGAGAGCTTGACTATCGGTTGGGACATGAGCACTAACTCTTGTCCTAGCCTTTTATGGCTTATGGTTATAGCGCCATTACTCGCTTTCTGAAAAGAGAAGTAGGACGCGCCGACACAGAGTCATAAACACATACTAGCGCACACTCTCTAACACATACACACATGTACGAACACAAACACACCCACACACACACACACACACACACACACACACACACACACACACACACACACACACACACACTCACATATTCATGGTTTGTAAATACCTTTAGATTGAACCGAACGTTCAAAAAATGTATATACGATTAAAGTAATTTCCCCCGCTGAACAAAAAACGTTACGGGACTACGAGAGCTAAAACTCTACTGATATCAAAAATATAGAAAGTAAAAAATACTTAGCTGAATTCCATTTAATTACATGTCCGATCCCAAAAGCCAGATAAGGCAACTAGCATCGAGCAATGCCCATAACCTCCAGCTGAAGACTGAAGACACGGGTATCGTTTAATCTTACAATTTCTTCATAATCCAACAAGAAGCACAGAATTAAGTCCAGTTGATAATTACGTCGAAACATTTTCGAAAAACATCACATGCTAGATTTCACAGAAACGATTGATCCACATCGCAGGGCATTGAGCAAGGTACACACAACCGTAGCAAGGACACCGATGGGGCAACGCACAAAGTATGATGGTGGTCGGTTGGCACTCCCGTAACAATCAATGGAAGCACACACCGGAGAGCACTCCACGACCGAACTTAAAAAAAAAAATACAAATACAGGGTGCGGCAGAAAATAATGCGAAAATTTGTTCTATTTCTTTCAAATCCCATTTTCAACTAATTCAAGCAATAATATCAACATTTTCGAGTGCAGTTATCTTTATAAAGTCCTTTTAAGCAAATTTATTCAATGTGTCCTCCATTTTTATTAATAACATCCTCAAGCCGACGCCGGAAGCCAGAGCATGCCTTTCGGACGTAGTCCTCCGACATTGACTGCCATGTGCGTGTTATGGTTGACTTCAGAGTTTTCACACTAGGGTGTGATGTTTTGCAGGCTCGTGCTTCAACATATGCCCAAATCGAATAATCCAACGGATTAAGATCTGGACTGCTAGGGGGCCACAAATCCTTCGGCCAAAACTTCATGTTATCGTTCAACCATTGTTGGGTTCGATTGGACGTGTGACACGGCGCTCCATCCTGCTGTAGGACAACGTTTTGGTCCTCGGAAAAGTCGGCCTTCACCCATGGAAGCACTTGGTCCTTTAAAATACCGATATACACTTCGGTATTGATTTTAGCTCCAGCATCAATGAAAACAGGCGGCATTTTCAAACCGTTGGAGGCCACCAAGCCAAACATCATGACACCAGCCGGATGTTTGGTTTGAAATTTGAATTTCACTTTTTTCGGAACGTTCCCATTTTCTGCGGTGAAATGAACCGGTCCGTGCGGCTGTTGGCCACAGCATCGATGCTGAAAAGCTTTTCGTCGGAGAACAAGATTATCATTTTTTCCTTCTTCAACAAGGAAAGCAATCTCTTGGAACGAGTTACTCGTAGTTCCTTGATCCGGTCCGTAATCAAGTGGCGTTTCACTCTGGCTCTGGAAGATGCATGCAGGTCTTCTTTGATGATTCTCCGCATGGATATTGGCTTCCTTTTCAATATTTCTCCGAAATATTGGCTTCCTTTGCAAGTTCTCCTTTGGAACGCACCGGATCGCGAGCAATTTTTACACGGACCGATTTGATCACGTTCGGCGTGCGTGCAAAGCGCAGACGTCCGCTTTCCGGCTTCTGCTGCTTAAGACCATCCTGCAGGGACTTTTTTATGCGGTAAACTGTTGCCAAATGGCACCCTATTACCTTGGCAAACTCTTTCGGCTTCTTCTGGGCGAGCAACAAACTGGTGATCACTTCTTTCGCGAACATTTTGACGAATTTACAATAAAACAAATACTATGTTTGGATGCAGCACTTGAGAATAAACATAAACAAATACACTTTCGACAGAAATTAGTCACTAGCTACACGAATTAACCCAATACTCAAGTTTGAACATTTTCGCACCCTGTAAAAATAAAATCGAAACGTGCTTCGTACACTACGATCTCTGTTTACTCGAATCTCAATAATGGAAAAACATACAAGGGAATCATTTTGTAAACCTCAAGATCATCTAAAAAGTACAAATGTTTGCAACGATGCACAACAAACTTAAATGTCTGCAGTTGGTATTTGGAGTTCAGCGGGGTTCTTATTAACTATAGATCTGAATCGGTTCAATCGTGTGAAGGCACTCTCGGATATTTTCGGTCCTCCCTCTTGCTCCCTCAATAACGGTGTACCCTCTACAAAGCAATACCATGCTGGAGGGGGCTGGGTTCGATGTCCGGTTTGGTCTAGAAATTTTGTGTCATGGAAAGATTCTCGACTACCTGGTTATAGGGTATGATTTTTCTTGCCCCACGAACACAATAATCCAAAAATGGTACCTGTCATCGCAAGTTGACCTCAATTAATAACTATGGAATTGCATCTAGAACACCTAGTTGAGAGTAGGCTATAAGCTAATTATGACAAGCAATAAAATTAAAATGCAGAGAATTTTTGAGCAATCATACAAAACCATATAAACCTTACAAAGGTAAAGGGGCGACCCCGTCGTAGTGGTTAGCATCCATACCTCTCACGGCAAAGTCGCGAATTTGAATCTCACCCCCGGACAAGTTGTGAAAATACCCAAAAGGTATTTGAGTGACTACGACGGGAGATGAACCAGCCCAGGGCTGAAAATCTCGAAAGTAAAGGAATAAAAAAAAAATACAAAGGTAATCATTATGATCTTTCAATCAACACAGGCATATATTCCCTTAGTTTTGAAAGGAAATAAGATGGTTGGCACAACTACGAGGAGCAAAATAAGTATAATACAGTTGACAGCCATTTTTCGGTATGACGCAACGTTGAGTGATATGAACGGTATGACCCAGCCGAGTTCTCATCATCGCTAATGTGAGCCGAAGATGCATTAACTAGAAACATTAGCAAGATCAGATACCAGTCACATTCACGACTTCACATTCCCGGATCCATAGAAAATCGATCAAACGTGCCTAACTGAAAATTCGTTCTTTTTATGACGACCAATTCGATTCTCCCAGCAAGAGAGTTTGTTTGATTGGAATTTATCTATAATACCGTTCCAAATTCTTGTCAAAAGACAACCAGCGGTGGCTAAAATAGTTTCAGCTTTCCTTTTGCGGCATACCTTAAATCTTGTGTAAAATTTCAAATACGGCTAGGAAATTCAAACGTTCTATATATCACTGCCAAGCTCAAATATAAAGCAAGTTTACGTAGCTTAGCATATCAACTAGAAATTTTACAATTGGCGCTCGTGACGTTCGTATTGGAAGAAATGCAACGCTAAAAACTTAATTAATCCTCGAATGACGATTCCTGGTAGTCAGCGGATGTGCTCGTACGGTGCATAAATCACAAGAAAGCCGATGTTGACGTTTCTTCTAAAGCAAAAAGCATTATGAACAGCTTCGACGACGATATTTTTGAAATTCAAACCGCCCTTCGACCGTTTGCTGACGGAAGAGCTACCCGAATACGCCAACCAAAGTCGTGCCCAAGTAAACCAGCTTCATGACGAAAGGAGGGGGCGGCCCTCTTCGGGGCCATCAAAATAATTGGAAAAGATAGTTGAAATGTCTTTGGGAGCTGTGCTTCGGGGTGGTCGGTCGGGAAAAATATCGTTCGTGTGCCGAAGCCGTAATTTTTTCGACATTTGCAGGTTTGACAGCGCGTTGTACACACGTAGACCTAGTCGAAACCGTATGCAATTGGTGGTGAATGAAGTCCATTTCTTGGGGTAAATGTGTCCCAAATGACTAAGACGTTTAGAGTATGGGAGTGCAATCCAGAAAGCTAAATTCACTAGCGTATTGTTAGATTTTGAACAAAACCAATTTTGGCTAACCTTCGAACATACAAGCGATCTAGATTATACATTGCTACGTAGTCCTACGTCACCTTTGCGTACAACCCCATTGGGCTGTCCCTTGCAGATTTACTTTATTTATTATTTTGTGATTGTTTTGTTCCAACATCTTGAGTAGTCTCATCATCGCCAAATTGTCACCACAATCGCCGAACACAAAGATCTGATCAAATCGCACAACGATCTAGCGCTGGCGGCAACTCTCTGATAAGACTTCAGCATTCCATTTCCATGTTCCTTTGTCCAATCCATCTCCAAAAAATTTCACCCATTTCAAACACGGGTGAACCGCAAGTAAACGGTGTAAGTCCTTCTAAGCATAGTATTAAGTCATTCGTGTTATCAAAAAAAAACAACAACAAATTATCGGCTCCGTAAAGCTAACGTGATTGAGCCTCCCAAATAAGCGAACTAGATAAAATAAAAAAAGCATTAACACGTCTACTCCAAGCAGCCATGACCTGATTACCTCAATTAGCTCGAGAATAGAAGCGCTCAACAATGTTTTGCTCAAAAGTCAATTTTGAGGCCATAAAATTTTACAACCGGCGATAAATGAAAAATTAATGAGAAGGAGTTCCACCAGACAACCCATCCGAGTTAGAACCCATAAAAGCACCCCCTTTAGGGAACACTAATTTGCTACCTCGTAAACAACTGAGATGCATGTACTACCTCGATCGACTTTGGTTCAGCTTTTCTCCTTTCCTGCTGCAAAAGTTTTACCAGCCGAAACAATGCAGCAGAAAACTAGCCAGCCAGAGGATTTTGTGGTTGGATTAGTTCTTATCAAAACAACATTTACAGTTTCGGACTGGACGAGGGGCCATAAACCAACGCAAGGGAAAACAAAATGGACAAGAGCACGATTGGCAAAATCCAGTGCAGACGTCACAAAGGAAGGATCCGATAATTTCTTGAGAAAACAAAAGATTACAGCATTGCGGACCGAAAAGGCACCAGCAGTCCGTCTGACTAATGTTGATGGTAGGGATCAATAGACATTGTCTCCTGGGGGAATGAGCCGGAGGCTCCAGAACTACTTTATTACATTCGATGTCCTCTGTCTTTGTTTTTCTTTCACTAAGCTTGGACTGGATTTCATTTCTTTGGGAAGCAAACGGAAAGCAGGAAAGGGTTCAGAATATCGAATATCGGAAATAGTAGGTACAAACTTGCCATCGTAAAATGATAAATTCAAATGAGCTACTACGGGCTTGTTATCAAATAACACCAGCTGATTGAGGAAGTCTTAAACTCATTCCACTGCCTTCCCGATAGTGACTGTATTCGTGATTTCCATCCGGTACAAGAAAGGGAAATTTCATCCAATCAAGCAATTGCACCGTACCGCGCAGGCTTATCAGAAAAGACGTCGTCTTTTCCACAGAGAACAGCACAGACAGGCGACAAAAGTTCATCGCCGTTCGCAGAAAGGCCAACCGGCGACGGGTGAAGGATTTTCCCCCGGGGGAAGAGACAACAAAGCAAATGAACTCTCCCCGACACAATCCTTCTCGGTCGCTCTTGCTTCTTGCACACTTGCAGTGGTGAAAGGTCGCCATTCCCGGTACCCTACGCCAACACCGCATCCCATCGGATTATAGCCATTCTGTATTGAAAAGTGAACAAAAGTCCTTCGAAAAACAATTGTAAGCCTAATGCCCATCCCAAACAATGCAAATTGATCCGATTCCGTCTCCCACTGGCAGATTCTTCGACGGGGCTCCGACAATCGGCTCTGGGACCATTTACAGGACTTACCATTAGCGAATGAATCGCTCTCACTAAATATCATCATCATCATCATCGAGACATTTGGATGAGACTAGGTAATCATGGACGGAGTCCCTGTTGAAGATTCCATTCTCAGTCAGTGGTCTGATCGAAACGATTAGTGAGGCAGTCTGACCGATGCGGTCCTCGAGTATATAAGAGTAAAGGTTAGTCCCTTTTCGGGAAAGGACCAATATCTGCCTGCAGATAAGATGACCGCAATCTTAGTTTGTCCAATAAAAACAAAAGATTAAGAACCATTAGCAATGTAAGCTTCATTGGGGATTGGCGATTTAGCATTTTTGAAAATTTAGAAATCAAAATCCTTGCATTTTTCGGTGCGGATAAGCGTGCTTTGCTTTTTTTAGGAATTTGAGGCATTTTGTCGTCATTCCAGTAAGAGGCGTGAATTGATTTGGTAGATGTGTGATGCATAGCCGCAGAGATGAGGAGAATCGAAGATCCGAATCGTTATTAAGAACATCCGAATCGTTATTATTATTCGTTGCATTGTAACATAGACCCTAGTAGCACAACCGACACAGATCAGTTGAGGAAACTAGATTATTACTACTTTCTGTCAGAATCAAGTTACTACAATCATACTCGATAGTCGCGTGTTACTTTTGGAAATAGTTACACATTAGGAACAATTATCAAAAGATTAATCAAAGTCATGTAAAATGTGACGGCATGAGATAAGCCGTATTTTGGAACTGGCTAAGCAAAAGGCTTTCTAAAAGCTTTCCCCTCATCATCTCTCATCATGACCGGCGTACAACAAACGCGAAAAATATATAATACCTAAAACAACGTTCCAGGCAGTCTTTCACAGAAATAGTGAACAACCGTCCTTTCTTGAAATACGACAACTTCAATTTGACAGATTTAAACAAAGGAAAAATAACACGTTTGGCTGGTCCATTCACGATTGGCAGTAGATTAGACGTCACAATTGCGCGAGGGATGTGATGCATGATTCCTCCGATAATGATCTAGTTCCTATAAAAATTTCGCTTACCACTGTGTTCAATCCGCCGGAATCCATCAACGTCACGTATGATCTTAACCAATATATCGATTGGGCAAAATTCTGGGCAGCTATAGATGAATCCGTAACGGCGGTAGAAGGGCTTCCACAGCAAGAGAAATCCAACTTCCCCTTCAACCTGATCGTAGACAGCACAGTTCAGGCTCAAACTCGACCAGTTTCAGGAACGCCCATCCGTAAGAAACCTTTTTCTCCATGGTAGGAACATCAATGCACCGAAGTTTACCGTAAGATTTCTAACGCGTTTAAAAGTCTTCGTAGACGTGGATCACCTGAGCAGTTCGATGAAAACACGGCGATGACGATGATTGACGATCGGTTGAGCTTCAACAGCCATGGTCGATTATGCCTGTGCGAAGGCGGCGAGATCGATCAAAACGTTGACCAGAATCATGCCGAGCAACTCGGCGATAAACAGCAGTAAAAAGATACTCCTGGCAAGCGTGTCCACGTCAATACTGAGCGTCAGCGCTCAAGGCAAAGAAGAACCAGACGCGGCTGAACAGCACGTATCGCGTGATGAGCATGAGAGTGGCAAGCGCTTACCGTACATCGCATTCCGGCACCGCTGATGATGATGATGATGATGATGATGATGATGATGATGAGAAAGCGAAAACCGCAGCAGACGGAGGGTGGTGTTCCGAGCGGCCAGGGCCGAATTAAAACGAAAGATTCGACTGAGTAAGACGAACTGCTACAAGAAGCTTTTCCGAGCTGCTGAAGATAACCCCTGAGGCGACGCGTACCGTATTGAAAGACCCAACGAATGCTGCAGAGCTATGTCCATAAAAACTGAAACTTATCGTAAATGAACTTTTCCCGACGCACGTACACCGCACAGCATGTACAGCAGTAACGCTGAGAGCACGCAAGTCTTGATCGAGGAGGTCGTGGCAGTGGCGAGAGGACTTAAGGTGAAGAAGGCACCCGGACCGGATAGAACCCCTAATGTGGCTCTGAAGGTGGCGATTTAGGCGTTTGCGGACATGTTCAGGGATGTGCTGCAGAAATCCCGAGCAGGAGACAACAACATATGAATAAGGTCTGTATCCGCAATAACCGGACACCTAAAAACATGTATAAAACATAAATTTTGCATTATATTTCCGTCGTAGTTGTTTATTTCAGATTCATGGGATGTGTTTTAATAACCCCGTTCAATAGGGTTTGTACAGACTCTTCAGAAATCGTAGAAGCCGTCTTTGTCCAAATTCGCTGGAAGTATTTGATGTCTTTGATTCTTTGCTTCTTTCCAAAAAGCTTCCGCTTCATCAGAGCCCAATATCTCTCGATTGGTCGTAGCTCTGGGCAATTTGGCGGGATTGAGGTTTTTGGTACAATGTTCACTTGATTTGCTTGGTACCACTCCATCACAGTTTTAGCATAGTGGCATGATGCCAAATCGGGCCAGAACACAGGTTTTTCTTTGTGACTTTTGATGAAGGGTAGCAACCGCTTCTGCAGACACTCTTTCTGATAGATCTCCTTGTTTATTGTGCCTGTAGTGGCGAAAGATTTACTATTTTTGCCACACGTGCAAATTGCTTGCCACACAAGGTATTTTTTGGGAAATTTCGATGCCTTCTTCGTTCTGAAATGCTCAGCTGTAGCATTTGTTGCCATAGCAGAATAAAAAGCCAGCCCTGGAAGCTGCTTGAAATCCTCCAGGACATAAGTTTCATCGTCCATAACATGAAAACAAAGCATGAAAACTTCGTCAAATATTCGCAGTACAAACGGAGCCCGTGATGTTGCTGCCAAGTTCTGTTTGTCGTTGCGATTTGGAACTGTTTTACTTTATACGACTTAAGTCCCAAACGTTGTTTTGATTTTTGGACAAAACCAGGCGACATCCCTATTTTACGAGCCACCGTTCGATTGGAGAGGTTTGGGTTTTTCGTTAATATCCTTTTCACCTTTCGGTCCATGACAGGATCGCGCTGATGTTTTTGTCACTTCTCGGTTTTCTCTCCACCGTCAAACATTCCGAAAATGATTTGAGCACTAGGTGAACAGTGGATTTTGGCAAATCCAATGTTTTTGCAAAGTCCCGTATTGACAAGGCAGGATTTGGCGTATGCCCGTAAAAAATTCGTTCCCGCACTTGTTTTTCTTTCGTCGCCATCTTGAATACTAAACATGAAATGTAAACATCAATCATAGTCTTTTTAATCATAGACTCTCAGCTATACCGTAGTGAAATTTCCTTCCTATGTGCAATATTTCAAAAGTTACAATGATTTGAAGGTGTCCGGATTAATGTGGATTATTATTTAAATAGCCATACATCGTATTTACGATATGACTTCGTCTACAACATTTCGCCAATATACTCGGTCTATGGCTGCCTCTCTCCAACCTCGTTGACGACCCACACTCGCCAGATCCTGTTGCACCTGGTCCGCCCATCACAGCGAGCACGCCCCACGCCTTCTTGTACCGGCCGGATTTGAGGCGAACACCATTTTTGCAGGGTTGTTGTCCGGCATTCTCGCAACATGCCCTGCCCACCGTATCCTTCCAGCCTTCACGACCTTCTGAATGCTGGGTTCGCCGTAGAGGTCAGCGAGCTCGTGGTTCCATCTTCGCCACCACACTCCATCCTCCTGTACGCCGCCAAAGATGGTCCTAAGCACCCGGCGTTCGAAAACACCAAGTGCTTGCAGGTCCTCCTCGAGCATCGTCCACGTCTCGTGCCCGTAGAGAACAACCGGTCTTATCAGCGTTTTGTACATGGTACATTTAGTGCGGGGGTGAATCTTTCTTGACCGCAAGTTCGTCTGGAGCCCGTAGTAGGCACGACTTCCACTGATTATGCGTCTTCGGATTTCACGGCTGTTGTTGTTGTCAGCCGTAAGCAAGGATCCAAGGTAGATGAATTCTTCCACCACCTCGAATGTATCCCCGTCTATCGTAACACTGCTGCCTAGGTGGTCCCTGTCGCGCTCGGTACCTCCTGCTAGCATGTACTTTGTTTTCGACACATTCACCTCCAGTCCGACTTTCGCAGCTTCAGGTTTTAGGCGAGTGTACATTTCTGCCACCGTTTCAAATCTTCTGCCGACAATGTTCATGTCATTCGCAAAACAAACGAACTGACCGGATCGAGTGAAAATCGTACCCCGGCTGTTGAGCCCGGCTCTTCGCATGACACCTTCTAGCGCAATGTTGAACAACAGGCACGAAAGTCCATCACCTTGACGTAGTCCCCGGCGTGATTCAAACGAGCTGGAATGTTCGCCCGAAATCTTCACGCAGTTTCGCACACCGTCCATCGTAGCTTTAATCAGTCTAGTGAGCTTCCCGGGAAAGCCGTTCTCGTCCATAATCATTAATGTGGATACAGACCTTACCTAATTTTGATCTTGATAACTGGCCTTGGTATTAAAGAGCTCAGATTAAGAGGTAAAATACCTAAGCAAAATACCTTAAAATTGCAAGCAAAAAATGTCTCTAAAATAACAAAACGTGTTATTTCGGATACCTGGGAATACCTGAGAGGTACTTTTTTGGTATTGTCTTACCTTAATTTGGTATTCGCAAAACATTGTGGGAACAATTGTTTGGTATTATCCTCTTAATCTGAGCCTTTAAATTCCAAGGTCAGTTATCAAGTTATTCTTTCCTGCTCGGGTAGACATCCCGTATGAGTAGAAATAACATATGATTACCTAATTTTCTTGATAACAGGCCTTGGTATTTAAGAGCACGGCATAAGAGGTAAAATGCCTGAGCAAAATACCGAAGAATTGCAAGCAAAATATCTCTCGAATAGCAAAACTTGTTATTTGTGATAACTGGGAATACCTGAGAGGTACTATTTTGGTATTGTCTTACCTCAATTTGCTGGTATTATTTGGTGTATTTTATGGTATTATCCTCAGGTATTTTACCTCTTATGCAGCGCTCTTAAATACCAAGGCCAGTTATCAAGTTATTCATTCCTATTCGGGTAGAGAAGAGCCGTTACTCTGACAGATTGAAAATACAGAAGCTACAGGGTGCGGCAGAAAATAATGCGAAAATGTTCAAACTTGAGTATTGGGTTAATTCATGTAGTTAGTGACTAATTTCTGTCGAAAGTGTATTTATTTATGTTTACTTTCTAGTGCTGCATCCAAACATTCTATTTGTTTTATTGCAAATTCGTCGAAATGTTCGCGAAAGAAGTGATCACCAGTTTGTTGCTCGCCCAGAAGAAGCCGAAAGAGATTGCCAAGGTGGTAGGGTGCCATTTGGCAACAGTTTACCGCATAAAAAACTCCCTGCAGGGTGATCCTAAGCAGCGGAAGCCAGGAAGCGGACGTCCGCGCTTTGCACGCACGCCGAACGTAATCAAATCGGTACGTGCAAAAATTGCTCGCAACCCGGTGCGTTCCATAAGAAAACTTGCAAAGGAAGCCAATATTTCGGAGAAATCCATGCGGAGAATCATCAAAGAAGACCTGCATGCATCTTCCAGAGCCAGAGTGAAACGCCACTTGATTACGGACTGGGTCAAGGAACTACGAGTGACTCGTTCCAATAGATTGCTTTCCTTGTTGAAGAAGGAAAAAATGATAATCCTGTTCTCCGACGAAAAGCTTTTCAGCATCGATGCTGTGGCCAACAGCCGCACGGACCAGTTCATTTCACCGCAGAAAATGGAGAACGTCTTCAAGGGTGTCAGCTAGCAAGCTATTACCGAGTCGCTGGTGAGGGTCCCTGATTACCTGTGTAGAATTACTTTCAGAAGCGGGTGCTGATCCACGAGACCTCCGTGGGCGAAAATCGATAAACATCACGGCGGGAGTTCCACAAGGTTCGATCCTAGGGCAAACACTTTGGAACGGGTTGGACAACAGAGTGCTAACGTAGGCGTAGTTATGGTTGGCTTTGCGGATGACATTGTATTGTTAGTGACAAGCGAAACGCTGGCAAAAATGGAAATGCTGGCGACCGAAGCAATCGGTAAAATTGGAAACTGGACGCAGGGGACAAAGCTGCAGATAGTCCACCATAAAATAGATAAGCTATTCGTCAGCAATTGCAAAGCGTACATGTGCTGAAGTATCTGGCCACGTAGATTATGTCTGTGGAAAGGGAGTGAATGGCCAAAAAGCCAGAACCATGTTGAATAACTACGGACCTATCAATAGTAAGCAGTGCCTACTGGGTAGTGCATCATCATCGATTCTTAGATACGGAGGTCAAGCCTGGGTTGCAGCTTTGGGAACGAAGTGAAATCGGGCGAAGTTGAACAGTACGTTCAGTCTCATGGCCGTGCGAGTCGTGAGTGCGTACAGAAATATTTCATCGGAGGCAGTAAGCGTCATCACTCTCGCGAAGGACTGTGAGCGTTATCAGCGGAGAAATATCTGAGGAGTTCAGAAGCTGATGAGAGCAGAGTCGATGGCCAAATGGCAGCAAGAATGCGGCATGGGGGAGAGCGGTCGAAGGGCGCAGCAGCTCATACCGGATCCGTCGATCTGGATGAAAAGGTAGCATAGAGAGGTAAATTTATACCTTACGCAGTTTCTGTGTGGCCATGGTTGCTTCAGGCAATACTTGCATCGATTCGGATACGCACCGTCACCCTTCTGTCTGTAGTGCGCAGACGTCCAAGAGACGTCAGAGCACGTGGTCTGTAATTGCCCACGATTTGGATCATTGTGAAGTGAGATGCTTGCCATCAGCGGGGCAGATCCCAGCCCAGTTAACGTCGTCTATAGAATGCAAGGGGTTTCCAACAGCATTGATTACTAGTCACTTCCCCCAAAGTTACTCTGATTACTCAGTGACTACTAAGATTATTATGATTATTGATGATTACTTTTGATAACTCATGATTATTCGTGATAGCTCATGATTACTCATGATTATTTGATTATTACTAATGATTACTTGCGTGATTATTTGATTACATAACAAAGGTTATTTAAATTACAGATCATTACTTATGATTATTCATGGTTACTCATGATAACTTGATGATAACTTATGATTACATGCGTGATTCTTGATTACTCTCTTCAATTGGACATTACTACCAGCCATGTCCAAACACTACACTGCACGCCGAGCTATTTTTTACCACGCTAGTGCGTGTATTGAATTCATCACTTTGATTTCTTGCTTTCAGACTTACACGCCACGCGGTTGGTACAACACCAATGCCAGTGCTCGTGTTTTGGCTTCAGACACCGTGTATGATGATTCGGCAAACACCACAACCGAGTGTTTCCGATTGTGTCCGATTGCGAATTACACGCGTGGTAAATTTATTTTATTTCTACCCATGCCGTGCTTGTTAAACTCAATCAACTTATGAGCCCGTCACCCAACAGCCAAGAAAACAAACCTATAAGTCAAATTATCAAATTTTTAGAATCATGCGACGAACAATGCTCTATCCATGGTAACCAGTGTCATACTGGGTGTATGTTGAGAGCTTTCTTGTGATCGTAACCACTCGGCTCGGGTGTTTTCCCAAAAATCAAGACACGGTGTCTAAATCAAAACACGAGCGTGTACACTCGTGTCGCGTCCTTTGCGTTGCGGGTTCATCTATAAGCACGAAACTGAAGTGGTATATTATTGCCACATGGTGGTGTGTTTGCAGTCAAGTTCGGCTCTCGTGCAGAACAGTTTGGTGTTTTCACCAAGGCTGATTGCTACCCAAAAAAGAGTTATTTACATGACTATTAAAGTTATCTTTATTCACTGTGCTAGTCGAAACCAAATGTCAAACCGTCAAACGAAAACAAAATCGCAAGCAATTTCGGGCCAAATTTCACGTGATTCCCGATACTTTCAAGTTTAAATGTAAATGCGCAAACGGACTCAAGAATCACGAAGATTGCGCTATCAAACGCTAGGTTTCGGTGTTAAAAAATAATTGCCTCGTAATACGGGTTTATTTGAGGGACAATCTTGTGATCCAAGAGGGCTAGGGTGGTTAGTGATCAAATTCAGTGACAACATCGTAATAAGCATGAAACATCAAGAAGGTTGAGCCGTCGAACTAATAGTTTTGATATGAATTATGATTTGTTCTACAATACGGGTATCTCTGGACCGATTACCAGGCTGTTTAATTGTTTATTTCCGACCTAAAATAATCATGCGCATGAAACACCACGAAGACTGATCCGTGGAAATCATGCTTTGGGTAAAAAAATTGAACAATCCACATCCGGTTTCTCCGGTGGACGTTCCGAGGGCCACCGATGACCAGTGTGGTCAATGGTTTATTTTCGACTTGAAACAATCTTGGGCAT
The DNA here is from genome assembly GCA_024533555.2 of Aedes koreicus. Classification (NCBI taxonomy): domain Eukaryota; kingdom Metazoa; phylum Arthropoda; class Insecta; order Diptera; family Culicidae; genus Aedes; species Aedes koreicus. The sequence goes on from JAHHFK020004508.1 coordinate 80,156, forward strand.
GAAAAATCACGAAGATTATGCCGTCGAAATCATGATTTTGTTGCAAAAATCGAATAGTTCCCATTCCGGGTTTCTCCGGAGGACATTACGAGGGCCAGATATGACCAGGGTGGTCAATGGTTTATTTCCTACCTAGCAAAACCATGAAAAATCACAAAGATTGAGCCGTCGAAAACCTAGCTCATAACCTGAAAAGTCATAAATAATCATCAGTAATCACAATAATCTTTGTAATCACTGAGTAATCAGAGTAACTTTGGGGGAAGTGACAAGTAATAAATGCTGTTGAAAACCCCTTGATATATAGTGTCTGAAGATTGGTCTAAAGTAGTGCACTGTATAGCGCGTCAGATGCGCTATATAGCACATTGCTTCCGACATTATACATAACTTATAGAACAAGTGTAAAATCGAAAGTCATTTAATTCAGTTTCTCACTGTTAACTGGTTTGATAAGCATTGATTATTTATGATTACTTATTATTACATATAATTACTTATGATTACTAATGATTGTTTATGATTACTCATAATTACTTATGATTACTCCGGATTATTGTGGTAAGGTACGATTATATGATTACTTTGCGGAAATAAAAGTAATCTCTGATTACTTGTCACTTCAAAACTTGTTGGAAACTCCTCAATAGAATGTGTCGTAAAGAAAGTGCGTGAAATGCTATTAACGGAGCCATTAAGCAAATCATGTCTGCTCTTCAGTGAAAATGGCGGCAGAATCAAGGAGCGAGTGGTTGAGCAGAGTAGCGGGCTCCGGGGATATTCCAACGTTGGGAACTCTCTGTCGTTGTATGGTATATCCGTCGTCCAAGGACTACTCGAGTCGATTGCGTCAGTATGTGGGAGCTAAATGGTTCACCATGGTTCGGTTTTGGGAGAACTTCCACTGCCAGGGAATCCTCCGTCAGTGTAAGGTAGTAGGGTAGAACCACAGTCGGGGAGCACTCGAGTCGATTGAGTAGAGGGTCGTAGCTGAATGGTTCAGGAAGTGGGAACAAAATGGCTCAACGAAGGTAGGTGGGAGCTAAATGGCTCAGGCAAGGAGTAGTAGCTAATTGGCTCCATACACAGAAACAAAAGCGTTTACAAAAATGAAAACGGACCGTGAACTAGTTCACGTTTTCATGGTTTTTACCCAAAAACGTGAACTAGTTCCCGATTACGTGATTCAGTTCACGGTGTATTTTTGCTTGTTCTCGAATTCATGACTGCCGTTCACGGATTCGCGCACGGATTTTTTTTTCCGTGTAGTGGCCAAATTTTCAAGGTCCCTCATGAAAAAATACCATTGGGCAGTCCAAGGGGGATTTTGATGGTGCAACAACGACACGGGCACTCTTTTGCCTGTCAAGGAGGCCCCCCTCCGCTTGCCCACCCCGCACTGGAGTAGCTAGGCAAGAGATTGTCTGCTTGATCAGATGCCGCCTTTCAAACATGCCCTAAGCTCAATTTTAACTACTTCTATTCAATTTCACAACCTGCCGGGTTCTTACGGACCTATCAATACTTTCTCTTGACATCTTTGGTTCTAGCAGAAATTGCTGTCCACTCCTAGGGATGCATGTTGATAGGAAGGATATTTCCAACTTCAAACATTATAAAGGACACGGGTTTTATTCGGACCAGAAGTCGGCCTTTTCTCAAAGTCGACCATGACCACACTCATACATTGTGCACGATGGCCAAGTGCACGTCTCTATGCAGTCCATAAGGATTTCCCTCTACCTTGAAAATAAAAATCACACACACAAAGAGCGAGAGACAGAGAGAGAGAGTGGGAGGGGGGGGGGGGGTAGAGAAAGAGTTTTTTATTTCATAAAAGTTTGTATTTTTCCATGATTTCCAATTATCTTCGTTCTCCTAATATGCTCGTAACTGTGTATTTTAACTAGTGCTTTTTATGAAAAGTGAAGCGCAAGATCTTTGAAATATTTAACACAATTCTTAAGTATTATCAAATCAGTCGCAAGTTAAAAAAAAAATTATAGCTCTTCGAAAATTGAAAATAGAAATGACACATTTTTTATGATGTATCATATAAGGCGTCCATTCTAGGATCCCCAGTGCGTGTTTTGAATAATGATAATGATAAATTTTAAATATAAAATCTCAATCATACAAAATATGATTTAAGGTATAAGATATTAAAACAATTCATTTTCACACAAAAAAAATAATTTTTTGCAGATAAGTTAACCACATATTTTTTTTTCAAAGCTTATAAGAAAATTATGTTTTATTCAAACATATGGATGATTCATTATTGTACTGGATTGAACTTGAACATTTTTACCGGATGAAACTATATTATTTTTTTCACGAATTTGCGAATTTTTGATCTAACACTGTGTTTTATCACATTTTTTGGACGCCTTAGCCCAAATTTTTTTGAACTCCTGCAAATTCTCAGCTGCTTTACCAGTCTTTTTGAAGACCCTGTGAAGCCCAATAGCATTCAATGGGCCGAAGCTGAGGGCAATTTGGCGGATTGATGTCTTGTTCAACGAAATCTTTACCTTTTTCCGTGAGCCTATTGAGAGTTGTTTTGGAGTCATGCACCGACGCTAAATCAAGCCAAAACAGTGGAGGGGTACTATGCTTCTGATATAAAGGCAGCAACCTCTTCTGCAGACACTTAGATCGATAGATTTCCGCATTGATTGTTCCGGTAGTGCGAAAAATGGTCTGCAGCGCTTACATCCTCCACTACGACGGCAGTGTAATATTGTGGACCTGGAAGAGTTTTTGAGTCCTCTCTGACATAGGTCTCGTCGTCCATCAAAATGCATGCATCCGGTCGCTGTAAAACACGCGAATACAATTTCCGGGCCCTTGTTGCTGCGCGTTGCTTCTGTTCTGCACTTTGTTTGGCGATTTTCTGCTTCTTGTAGGTCTTCAGGTTGTTCCGTTTCTTGATACGTTTAATCATTTCGACGCTGGTTCCCGCTTTATTGGCCAAATCACGTATCGACATTGATTTGTTCTTCCAAATCACAGCTACCACTTTCTGATCCAGTTTACGGTTGTAAGATCCGGGTTTTCTGACTCTTCCTGGCAGTTTATCCAAAGAACAGTGTTTCATCCGGGGGATGGAAGCACTTTGCCAATTATCGCACAGTTACAACCTTTTCATGTAGCCATGTGGCCAAAACCTTTTTTTTTTTTTTTTTTCAATGCGTGACATTTTGAAAACCAAGAATTTAAACCGTGCAAAACAGTAAACAAACGAAAGATGACAGTCAAACACACAGCATGCTATGATGAACACATTAAAACCATCGCAAACACACGCGTACAACGAAAATTTACGAGGATAACTTATATTTCGATACGTTCCTTATGCTATGTATTTTGTGTCACACAGATTTCACGAATTTGTGTCACACAATTCCCAAAAGTAAAAATTCGGCCCCGGCTGACTGAATATATTATAGACAGTGTCTACAGACAATAACAGTTGTGTGCCACTCAACGGTGGTCTAAGAAGGTGTCAGGAAATTTTCAGCTGCAACCTCAACCTCTAAATAAACATCCTTATTTTATTCCCCATCCAAAGTGAAATTCATCCAGGAGAAAGCCAATTTGAACCTACATTTAGGAATTTTCATAATTAAAATTTGAACAATCGCCTCAAATCAAGCTCTTCTGTCGACTATCATCCAAAAAAGGGCATCGAAATATTAATAACAGTCACCCCTATCACCACTAAAATCCTCCCTCCCATTACCTGTCTTCCACTCAGCAAACAATTGAACACGCCGTTTGAAAGGCAATCAAGATTTTCATCATCATAATCATCGAGAAAATCGCGAACAAATCTTCAATTTCCTTTTGCCATTTTGCCTTTTGCCGTGCTTGTGTCAGGACGCCGCGCAGAACTAACTGCCGATAGCCGTTCATCCTGATGGCCTGCCGCCGAAGGGGAGTGAGGAATTGTGTCACTGTCTGCGTTCAGTCAGCGCTAACGTCCGGAACCGAAACGCAAAGACCAAAAGTCGGAATCAAACATCATTGAACAATAATCGATCCACTTATGTGCGAGGGCAAAAAGAATGGAATCGAGTAGAGAAGAATAAAAAATCGAAGAGCTGCGCCTCCACAGCAACGAACGAATGACTGAACCCATCTCGCACAACTCAAATACAACATAATAGTATCTCAATTGAATCATAATAAATCTCTAAATGGAAAATATTAAAAACGCAACGGCATTCGCGAGAACGCTAAGGGATGCTCACCGCGGGTGAATCATGTCGACTATGATCGATGAATGGCGGAAAAATGACCATCCCAGACACAGTCATCAATATATCCACCGTTCCAGTAATCGTTCTAGCCTTGGACGACGCCGACGACGACGACGGCAACTTTGTCGTTAGGATTTTCGAGCCTGAAAAAAAAGACGAATCAATCGGAGAAGGGGCCTTGTTGCTGCATATAGACTTAAATGAAAGGGGTTTGATTGTTGTGGGTGGCAAATCGAGTGGCTTTTTATTTATGGCTCGTGCGAGCATCAAGTGGAATTCGCTCAGAAAAGAGCTGAACCCGAAAAGAACAAATTTAGGACGAGGATAGAGGAAGGCAATGAGTGGAAACAGGATTTGGGTTGCGATTTTAGAGCTGGGGTGTTTCGCAATCGTTGTGGGTGGACGAGGAATTATCTCGCTATTTATATTTTTGGAGTGTTCTTTTTGTACAAGTTGATCCGCAGGTAGGTATATGCCAAAAAATGAAGACTAAGCTTTCGATTATGTGCGTCAAGGTTCAACCTATTGTCGTAACAGTTGAAAACTGAAAAGAAAATCAACGTCATATATTTTGTGAAAATTTGGGCCACACGCAAAAAAGCGCTCTTTTTACGACACTTTGTATAACATACTCAATAAACACTAAATCGTATATGATGGCCAATATGAGCTCAAAATGGAGGCAATATGCGAACAGTTAACATATCGCCTCCTTTGTGGTTTTGATTTTTGATTTGGATTTTGATAACCGAGAGTAGAATAAATTTGCACTAATCAGTTTTTCCAGATTTCAACTGCTGTCAAAATACCGGTTGAGGGTTGCACAGCGCTCGCGAATTTCGATGGCAATCGTTGCTCTTTTCATTATTTTATTCAATTTGAAGAATCTTCACTTCGGCACGGTTCGATGCGTATTTCAAAGCTGAAAAATGACAATAAAGACGGGGGGTGACTGGAGGAAGGCGTTTTAAGTTTACTATAATAGCTTTTTATTGCTATTCATTATGTAATTTCGGAGCGTGTGCTCAAAGAAGCGGAAACGAATGTATCACTAAATTAGATTCATTGGCATTGCTGAGATGTTAATTAAGTTCGTTAACAATTAGATGGGATGTTTCCGCAGGAATGAAGTTGAATTGTTACCGAGTACGTTGAGAGATGTTTCTGGATATGAGTTTTAATGAAAGGGACACATTGATCACAGAGATCCTCTCACCATCCAAAATTGTCGAACGATATCTCGTTGATATGCACCCAAAGAACAAGTTTGGAGTCAACGTCTCCTATATCCACATCTCGTGAGGGGGTATAGATTATTGAAAGCGTCGTAGTCAGCTACTTCATTTGCTATTTCACAATCCATTGTGCGCATTGGGTTGGGCGCAACTTTTGAAACAAGTTTTGCTCCTTGGGTAGTACCGGTAAAAAACCCAAGTTATTTATTTAGTAACGCCTTACTCTTAACAAGAAGTAGGCCTCCTGAATGCACAGAACCTTCAAAGTATTATTTTTCTTTCGAATCATCAATCGAGGTTTTATTCAAACAAATGGATTATTCTTTATTGTACGGGATTGAACGTGAACATTGGGAAGACCGGATGAATTAAATATTATTCTTTCACGAATTTGCGAATTTTTGATCGAACACTTTTCATCAATTTCCGGACAAGTGTTTCGTCATATTTTTTGGACGCCTTAGCTTAAATTTCTTTGACCTCCTGCATATTCTCAGCTGCTTAACCAGTTTTTTTGAAGACCCTCTTCACAATCGTCCAATAGCGTACGATAGGCCGAAGCTGAGGGCAATTTGAAGGACTGATGTCTTTCTCAGCAAAATCTATACCCTTTTCCGTGAGCCTATTGAGAATTGTTTTGGAGTCATGGATTATCTTATATGGCAGGAGCACCGACGCTAAATCAAGCCAAAACAGTTTTATAATAGCCCTGTTTGTCTGTCCGGTGACTAGCCAACCAGACGCAGCACGCGGGGAAATTCTCACAAAAAATAAAATATTTGACACTTCAATTCTTTTTTACTATCAGATGCAGAAAACAAAACCAGTGACAACCTTAGACAACCAGACACAGCATTTGATGAAAAAAATCACAGACAACAGACGTTGAAAATTTTGATTTTTTTTAATGCAGAAAAGAATCTATCACTCTTAGACAACCGAATGCAGCAGTTGCTGGAAATAACACAGACAACAATAAAAAACGCCGTCGCTCGACAAACGGGCCCACATGTCAAATACGACATGAGCGCCGCCGTGGCCTATCGTCAATCTACTGATTTTTAATTCAACCACTAAAATCAGTAAACGATGGAAACTGTATTGAGTGTCATATCTGTTTGTCTGTGCCGAGAAGATCGAGCTGACTTGGAGGATGCTTTGTTGTTAAATTTTGACATTTCGTGTCGGCCACCATCCTCATCGCAGCCAACTTCACTCCGATGCTCTTAACACGGAACCATAAATCTACCCAAATTTGAGTTGTTTTCACCCTTTTCACCCACCTCAATGGTTGTAGGCCAATATGAGTAAAGTGAACATCGCGCTGGGTAGTTTACACCCCGTGAAAGGGACAAACGTTTGAGCGTGTGGGTTTTTTACTGAATAGCCCAGTTTTTTCTCATGAACAGTTGTATGTGGCACTTTCACGCTCAAAAAATCCCGAATTCATCAAAATTTGTCTCAAGAGTACGGAGGGACAAGGCTGCGAAGATAACGATGTTTGGTTTACACGAAACGTTGTGTTTCAAGAAGTTTTTTCTAACTAGATTGTCTTTATAATAAATGTAAAAGTAAATATATTTTCTTTGGTTCAATAAGAGAATTGAATTTTTTTTTATTTGCGAGTCCCATTTTTTTCAATACACAGCAAAAATGGTATTGTATTTTACATCAAATTTGCTGCAACCAGTTCAAGGCGTTAATTGTTTAATATCATGTTTTTCGGTATATTTCGATTTTTCAAAAATATTTTTATCATAGATGAAATTGTATTTTCTGATTTCTTTGATTATCGGCATTAAAAACATTTGAAAATGGTACATTTTTTATTGTTATGTGGCTGAAAATAGTGTAAAAATAAAAACGTTAGTTTAATTTAAGTTGGTATGCGGCAAAGCTGCATTGAGGATTGAGGAACTGAGGTGACCGAAGTCTCCGAAATCCAAAGTGTAAGCATTGCGTCGATTCGATTCTTAGCAAACGACTGATTCAAGCGTTTGCCCGGTTTAATGCAAACAGAGGATGTTTTTTTTAGTTATGGTCCGACGAGCGTTAGCGTCTGCCCGGTTTAATGCAATCGAAGTTTTCTGCAATTACTGTTATTGTGCATTATGAGTACGTAATGTTACCTTCACCTATGATCTTTTATGCACTTAAAACGGGGCGGGGGAATAGGCCGCTGATGGCCGGCCCGCCGACAAAAAAATAACACCGGTGCGGGGTGGGGGGAGGGGCGGAGGACGATTAAATTACTTTTTCAATGTTTTTAAGGGGGGGGGCGAGGGGGGGGGGGGGGGGGGTGGACGAAAAAATGGTGTTGGTGGGTGTTTTGACAAAAAAGGGGGGGGGGGGGGTAGGGGGGGGGAAAATAAAAATAGTTGCACTCAGGCAAATGCACTTAAGAAATTCAAAATGATAAACTTATGAAAACCCAAAACCGAAGGATTTTTTTGTTTCATAAGTCACTTATGCGTTTCATATTAGACGCCTTGGTTTTCACTATTTGGACGTAAGCCATTCATGAGTCACGAATTTGAAATTCATAAGGCTAGTTTTGAAAATCGACAGTGTTTATTTGAAAAAAAAAATCAACATCATCATTTCTGCGCCTGCGCTAAAAAAGCAAGATGGAAGTCATCATCGAAGAGCAAGCGTTGCTACAGGATTTACAGGATACAGAATTTTTGCTTAAATTGATAGACTTTAGCTTTTGACCCCTGTTGTGGAAACCAAATTTAATTTAAAGGATTGGATAATTTATTACAAGCATTTTAATGAAACCCCCTATTGCGCACCATGGAGAAATTTGAAATGTGCTTCAACATGCTAGTTCCGCCACTCATCACAGAGGGCCGCCTTTGATCTTAAAAACTACATAGGGCAAATGACGGATTCGGTAGGACTTATCGTTTATCTTAGCCTATTATCGTCAGGGGGTAAATAAAGTCGTAGAGAGCTATATTTTTGCAAAACGTTGCTCTGGAACATGATGTACCTTCATACAAAAACTCAGTGCTCAAGGACGTCATTTACCCCCCTGACGATAGTAGGCTAAGACAAACGATAAGTCCTGCTGAATCCGTCATTTGCCCTATTGTATTCCATAAAAATACGTTTTCAATTTCATGCAAAAATATATAAATGTTATAATTATGCTTTTTGTTTTCCATAAGCGTGCCTACTAAAATTCATAATGCGGACTTATAGGTGTCTGATTTCTTAATTTAAAAATTCATAAGGCACCCATATGAATTATGTTCTACATTGTTTTGATTTCTTTTCCAATGCCTTATGAAAAGCTTACGTTATGATTTCATCCAGAAAATCTGTTTCATAAGGTACCGCATTGAAATTCATGAAAATAACTTGTGACTGAACTTCATAAGGGGTTTTATTGAATTTCTTATGTGCATTTGCCTCAGTGTGGGATACCAGCACTTTTCGAAAACTTCTAGAAATGGAGCCCGGGGAGGTTTGCTCTAAGAAAATGCTGCGCGTTGCTTCTGTTCTGCACTTTGTTTGGCGATTTTCTGCTTCTTGTAGGTCTTCAAGTTGTGCCGTAGCTAGATATGTTGAATCATTCCGACGCTGGTTCCGACTTTATTGGCCAAATTACATATCGACATTGATTTGTTGTTCCGAATTAGAGATAACACTTTCTGATCTAGTTTAGAGTTGCGAGATCCGGGTTTTCAGCCTCTTTCTTGTAGTTTATCCAAAGAACAGTGTTTCCCAAACATGGTTATGGTGAATTTTACTTTTGCGTGATGAATTCGAAAGCGCATCTCCTATTGTCATATACTTACACCCTTTCCACGTAGTCATGTGTCCAAAACCTTAATTTTCACGTCTTTTTCAGTGCGTGACACTTTGAAAACGAAGAATTTAAACCATGCTAACAAGTAAACAAACAAAATTTGACAGACAAACGCACAGCATGCTATGGTGAACTAATAAAATTCATCTCAAATACACGCGTACAACGCAAATGACGTAAATATCTTATTTTCGATACAGTCCTTATCTTTCATGCGACACCGAATTTTAGTAGCGACATTGCACGATACTGAAAATGCTCTCTTGGAACAAACTGATGCAGGGCGAACAATACTCAGTGCTTCAAAAAGCAGAGTCAAATGCTTCAGTTTCGAAATAGGCGAATTCATTTCGCAAAGTTTCTAGAAATCGAGATCGTTGAATCAGGAGCTGTCTTAAGCTGCTGAAGTCTTTTTTTTTCGAATTTCTCCTTCATGGTCCGATTATCGTCGATATCTTCTTGTGTATCATCGTTTGGCGGTGTCTCATCAACAGTTTCTCGATCTCGTTACAAGCGTTTAACCCTTTGAGCAACTCATCCACCTGTTGTATCAAAACATTCCGCGCAGTTTTGGAAAATATTCCAAAACTGTTACTCATCGTCGTTCTTTCGGCCGGATTGGACAAAAATGTTAAAAGATCAGCGTTTTCAAACCACATTTCTTTAATCCGCTCTTTCAATGCTTCGAAAAGTTCGTTCTGAAGAAATGAAGAGCAATGTTTGCTTCATGTAATGCCGACAAAGATTTTTCATTAGGACCTAACTGACAAACTCAACAATGGCGAATTTCTCGTCATTGAAAACACACCTTAAGAAATGACGAAAAGAAAATTCACCTTATCGATCCGCAACGGTCATTTCTAAGAGGAAGAGTTCACCTATCCGTTGGAATTGGACGCTTACATAGGTAACCTTGGTGCCACGAAAAAATTGTCAGTTAGGCCCTAATGAAAAATCTGTGTCGATATGTCGATGCTGCAGCGTCTCCAGATCCTAGGTATTTTCGCCGTAAGAGGATGCAAATTAACGCTCGTATAACGACGGTTCCTTACCGAAGTCCACCCGTCAAATAAGCGACGTAGCTTTCGATTGTGGGCTTGTAGATCCCGGAGTAGCGTTCGGTATTCCTCGATCACAAAATTGCTGTGTATTTCCACGTTCAGATTAACTCCACTGGGCGTATTTGAAATAACGAGCAAGCACTGCGTCAAGCGGGGAAGTAAAGCGCTCTGCTTTAGTTCGGTTCTATTTTCCTGGTTTAGATTAGGGTGTCCCTACAGCGTTGCCAATATTTTTTTTGAAAAAACTGGAAGAATGCAAAAAAAAAACTGGAAAAAACTGGATCCTAAAAAAATCAAGAAATAGCCTACGTAATGAAAAAGCCTTTGTCGCATATTACAATTTATATGTTGTATGTAAGATATATTGTTACAATATGTGGAATTGTTCTGTAATGGTTTTAACTAAAAATTCTTTACACTAACACAATGGTTACTGTATGCCATATTGTCATTGTAAGATATCTTTAATTCTGGATTATATCCCAACATTTTGACATAAAATAGAACGAAAATAAAGCGAATACAACCGCCTATTCAGCATAATTTGGCCTCTGCCATATGGTTAAAACTGTAAAGGATACTGTTAACTTATACTTATCAACTTTAGGGTTATTGTCACTACAATATGGGACATAGTTATCCATAATATGGGGAATTGTCAATGAATTGTTTTTAATTATGCGTGGAACCACAAAGGACTTTTTTTTCTCGAGATATTCAACCTTGGGCTGGTTCATCTCCCGTCGTAGTCACTCAAATACCTTTTTGGGTATTTTCGTAACTTGTGCGGGGGTGAGATTTGAACTCGTGACTTTGGCGTGAGAGGTATGGATGTTAACCACTACGCCGGAGTCACCCCCCCAAAGGACATTTTATTTATTATACAACGCTTGACCTAAATGACGTTTCGATCTTTGAATCTGTTGTGGTATTAAACATGTACCACATTCATTCCACGGCCATTTTTGTTGAGGAATGACACAAAGTTTTCCAAGCTGAAAAAAAGATAATATTTCAAGTGATTTGTTTCCGATAGATTTTAGAAACTGTTTAAAGCATTCTTAGTGTTATTTCAAAATCATACTTAATCATTTAGGTGTAAACAAATAAAACCTCAACCAAGACTATAATTGAATTTAAAGTACAATATATATTTATTTGTTCGCCTGGTCAATATATAAACATTACAAACATAACTCAACCCAAATAATAATAACATATATTCACTGTTCTTTGGCTTTTATGTGTTGATTTATTTTAAGTTTTCCTGATTTTTCCTGATTGAAAGTATCCAAATTTTTGGTTGCCAAAATTCCCTTCATCATGTTTGTCTAAAAACTGTTTCGAATTTAAGTGTTGTTTATATTGTAAACGAAAAAAAAAATCGTTTCATCGTCGCAGATAAATGAGGAAGAATTATTAAATTTGGTATAAAGTTCCGTAGATTGAAAAAAGCAAATGAAATTTCATATCTTTTCAATACTAAAACCTTTCCCCAAAACAACATGGCATCATTTTCATGCTTCAAATCATCAAAGTCGATGTTTCTAAGTTCCCGGAATTCATTATCAGTTTCTTGATACTTATCATCTTTTTTTTCCCAACTAATCTGTTTCCCTCTTGTTCACACTTCTTTAATTCAAATGATTCACTAGTGTGCGTCGATAAAACTTCAAACAGCTGCAGTTGACAGATAGAGAATGTTGATTTATAAACGCTAATAAAACAGCAACCTTTTTAAGGGGATAGGAATCTTTCCACATTTTAAAAAAATGTCCTACAATTAATGGGTAAAGCAAACATGGTTGTGAAAAAAAAACTGGAAAAAACTGGACAAAAGTCAGAAAAACTGGACGATTTGAAGATTTAACTGTTTGACTGGATCCCGTAAAAAAAACTGGAAGAATCCAGTTTAAACTGGAACATTGGCATCCCTGGCCATGGCTATCAACGAAATTCAGTTTATCTCTTCCACACTCTCGATGTTGTGGTGACTCTCTTCACATTCAAAATTGGCCTCTCTTTCTTTCTCTTTGCCAATGAACGGTGTCAGTGATCAAAGAATCAACGTCAAGGTCAAACATTACCTGTTATCTGATGTGTGTGCGTACAAAAGGTAAAAAATACCAACAGGGAAGGCAAGAAACAGAAATGACATGAATATTTTTTATAATTTTTTTTTATGTAAATTGTGAAGCGTGTTAGAAAAATTGAATAATTTATCTGAACCGAAATACCGGTATTGTTATTAGCCAGTGCCAGTATTTTGGAACTGGAAATTCGGTCGGTATTACCGGTATCTCCGGTTCCGTTACTCCAGGTATACAAACCATACACTAATTTTATAGAACTAGCGTGATTATGATTGTTTTTCAGAATGAGTTTTGTTAAAATATTTTCGTTTGCAAATTTCGGACTTCGATTATAGAGTTTTACTTTTTCATTTTGTTTAAGTTTTTATTTTTGTTTGCGTAGCTGCGTTGCATAAATTTATCGAACTTAACGTTGCCATTCTTAGAATGAAATTTCTCCACTTTTTTTCTATGGTACCTACACAGAAAGAGAAAGTGCGGTAGTTCCTACTATTTTGGCTGACAACGCCAGTTTTCAACACTACTATGTCAATCCACAATAACTTCCGTATTAACTACTTGCTTTTCGAGAAAACTACCATTAATTTTGAAAGGTATACATAGTATTTTCATTTGCAGTATTTAAATACATATAACGTAATTATTTTTTGCAAAAAAATAGGTGTGTGTGTGTGTTTTTAATTTAACCTTCGGATTGGTAGATTCTGCGTTAAAGCAAGTCAAAGACAAATTTTCATCTTCAAATTACGCCGTATCCTGTGAGTTTTTACGTAATTTTTTTTTTTTGCATAACCTTAGATTAACTTCTTGTGCATAATATAGCAATGAGAGTAGCTCAAACATCCCTCTTTCTAAGGGAAAGGGGTTCAAACTTCTATCAGAACATGTTTCTAACCCATGAAATTCACATTTTGTCGTTGCCTGGATAATTCTCATGTTTGGTTGGAGTTTGTGTTTCATTTGTATGAGAGTCCACCTCCTTGCAGAGGGAAGAGGGGCCTCAAACCACCAAAAAAAAATTCTGCCTTCAAAAAACCCCAAATGCCACATTTGGTTTCATTTACTTGATTAGTTCTCGAGTTGTGCATAAATTTATATTTCATTAGGATGGAAGCTCCTTCTTCCAGATGCGGGAGGGGTCTCGAAATATCACCTTTCCTGGTCCCGAAAATACCTGCATAAAAAAAATCACGTCGATTGGTTCAATTTCTGTTTCATTAGTACGAGAGCCTACCCCCTTCCAAAGGAGGGAAGGGTCTCGAACTACCATAGAAAAAAATCCTGCCTTCAAAATTCCCCACATGCAAAATTTGGTTCCGTTTGCTTGATTTATTCTCGAGTTATGCAGAAATTTGTGTTTTATTTATATGAGAGCACTCCCCCCCCCCCCCCCTCCTTCCAGACGGGGTAGTAGTCTCGAACCACCATAAGAACCTTTTACGGCCCCAAAAACCCCTGCATACAAATTTTCATAACAGTAGGGATAATTCTCATGTTTAATTCATATTTGTGTTTCATTTGTATAAGACCCCCTTCCCTCCTAACAGAGGGAGGAGGGGTCTCAAACCACCCTAGGAATAAAAATAAAAATTCTTGCCTCCAAAATCCCCACATTCCAAATTTGGTTCCATTTGCTTTATTAGTTCTCGAGTTATGCAGAAACTTCTGTTTCATTTGTATGGGAGCCAATCCTCCCATAGAAGGGAGGGGTTTATAACTATCATAAGAACCTTCCCCGGCCCCAAACACCCCATCCATACAAAATTTCACGCCGATCGGTTCAGTAGTTTTCGACTCTATAAGGTTCAGACAGACAGACAGAGTGACAGGCAGACAGACAGAAATTCTTGTTTATAAACAGTATTGGACAAAACACATGCAACTGATTTCGCACATTGATAAAATGACTTGATAAACTTCAAAAAATCACAATGGAAACGAAGTAACATACTACAAATGACGGCTCAGGAGTCTAGTATAAGGCAACATAATTGAACGGTTAACCAGTTGTTCATCGACAGTACGCAGCCAGAGCTTTGTTTACAAGTGCCATTTTGAGTTGGACAAAACAAACGCAACCTTGCGATTTATCTTGTTCTTTACTGTCAGAGCGTTGATAAACACGCGGAAAAAGTTTTGGTTCATTGCAAAACTTGTGTTTACAACGTTAGTCGGCAACACCAAGGTAGGTTTTGTGCAAAATACATAAAGAACTTCAAAAACTTAAATCATCTTCATATTCGTAACATCAGATGCCAAAAAGGGTCGGGACAGCCTCGGATTGGAACTTAGAAAGAAAATAATCAATGATTACGTGAGCGGAATGTCACGAAAAAAATTTGTGACAAATACCGCTTAAATAAATCGACCATATCGAGACTGTGTGCCAAATTTCGCTCTACAGGAAATTTTGCCGCGGATCACCGCGGTGGAAGACCACGGTCCACGACTTCCAGAGACGACTCGATGATTGCCAGATACATCATGAGAGATCCTTTCTAGTCATCTTTCAAGATTCAGACAGAATTGAAGCTAGACGTGTCGGACCGGACAATTAGACGACGTGCCGTTGCATCTGGACTATTTTCCCGTCGTCCTGCGAAGAAGCCTTTGATTTCGCTGAAGAACCAGAAGAAACGGCTCCTGTTTGCTCAATCTCATGTAACCTGGAGCATTCAGAAATGGCGTTCCGTACTGTTCAGCGATGAGTCAAAGTTTAACATCATCGGAAGTGATGGAATGAGCCGCGTACGTCGACCAGTTGGAAAACGGTTGGATTCGCGATACTGTCAAAAGACTGTAAAGCATTGCGGAGGCAATGTAATGGTATGGGGATGCTTTTCTGCGAACGGTTTGGGTCCGATTCACCGAATTGATGGAATTATGGATCGGTTCATGTATAATAACATCCTCAAGGACGTGATGCTACCATATGCTGAATGGAATATGCCAATAAAATGGATATTCCAACAGGACAATGACCCCAAACATACCGCCAAAGTGGTTAAACAGTGGTTTAACGATAACAACATCTCGGTATTGGACTGGCCACCACAGTCTCCTGATCTCAACCCGATTGAGAACCTGTGGGTGATCGTTAACCGAAGAATCAATCGTGATGGTGTGCGAAATAAGGATCAAATGTTTGCGGAAATCCAAGAGGCTTGGGCAGTGATTCCACAAAACATAATTGACAACCTGATCCAGTCCATGCCTCAAAGGTGCAAAACTGTTATCGACAATAAGGGATTTGCAACGAAGTATTGAAAATGCAGAAGAAGCTGGTGACCAGTAATTGAAGTTGTAATTGTTTTGTCCAGAATAAAACTGGTTTGTTTTGATTATCTGTTGATTTCAAACATATTTGTCTATTATTTCCGTATTTTTCACACACAATAAACCTAAACTATGTTGTTTGATTATCTACATGCATTTCTTGTAGAATAAAGTTTTTACAAAAATATTTTCCGAACCATTTCATTGATGTACTTGGTTGGTTGCATATGTTTGCAACTAAATGAATGCATATGCTTGCAACTAAATGAATAAAAATATAATAGATCTGACGCTTTTATGGTTTTTTATTCTAGAAGTTTTGTTCAAATATTTTCGTTTGCTAATGTATGTAATATCTGCAAAATTAAACGTAGTTGTGTATTTTTAATTATACCCTCAGATCTTTAGGCTCTAATATGGTTTTTCTTTCTGTATAGAAGCATTTCATTGACAAAACATTTTTCTTGAAACTACGCCGAATACTGTCATTTTGTACGTAATTTCCTCTTGCATAACCTTAGATTTATTTCTTGTGCATATGTAGCACTGAGAGTAACTCAAACATCCCCTATTCTTGACTAAAAAGGGGTTCAAACTTCTACCAGAATATGCTGCTTTCCCCACGAAATTTTGTGTTTAAGTTGCCTTGATAGTTCTCATGTTTGTTTGAAATATGTGTTTCATTTGTATGAGATCCCCCCACCCCCCCCCCCTTCGGAGAGGAGTCTCGAACCGCCATAGAAAAAAATCCTGCCTTCAAAACCCCCATATGCCAAATTTGGTTCCATTTGTTTGATTTGTTCTCGAGTTATGCAAAAAAAAAAGCTGTTTCATTTGTATAAGAGCCATCCCTTCCTGATAAGGGAGGGGTCTCAGCTTACCATAGAAACATTTCTTTTCTCCAAAAACTCCCTTACCAAATTTGATTCCATTTTCTTGATTAGTTCTCGAGTTGTGCAGAAATTTGTGTAAGGGGGATGGGGGCCTTCAGACGGAGAAGGAGTCTAGAATTATCATAAAAACCTTTTCAAACCAACATAGAATCATTTTTCACCTCCAGAAACCCCCATATGCCAAATTTGGTTCCATTTGCTTGATTAGTTCTAGAGTTATGCAGAAACTTCTGTTTCATTTGTATGGGAGCTTCCCCTTCTAGAGAGGGGAGGGATCTCAAACCACCATTGAAACATTTTTTGCTTTCAAAAACCCCCACTTGCCAAATTTGGTTCCATTTGCTTGATTAGTTCGTGAGTTATGCAGGAATTTGTGTTCATTTGTATGGGAGCCCCCCCCCCTCCCCCCATTCAGAGAAGGGAGGGGTCTCTAACTATCATAATAACCTTTTCCGGCCCCAAAGACCACTCCACTCAAAATTTCACGGCGATCGGTTCAGCAGTTTTCGGTTCTATAAGGTTCAGACAGACAGACAGACAGACAGACAGACAGACAGACAGACAGACAGACAGACAGACAGACAGACAGATAGACAGAAATCCATTTTTATATACATAGATAGATAATAAGGCAAATTAATAAAATTCATAATGATTTCTTGTAGCAAATAATCATAAAAGGTTATTTCGCTGAGTGTGCCTGAGACCGACACATGTGAGCAGCCTAAAAAGCATACGGATCAGCCAAAATAGATGAGAAAATTGATTAAACATTTTTATGAGGCGTCAGAAAAACAGCAAAGTGCTCTCATCCCAACAAAATTCGTAAACATCTAATAAGCAGTCCAAACACGCCTGCGAAGAAATTAATTTACTCCTAATTAGATGCGTGTTACATCACATTTCGCAAAACAGCAAAACATTCCGTAGGTAGACACATTCATTCCCTGTGACTATCCACACCTCCCTACCACCACTCACCCTAAATCAGCATCCAACGGAACTCCCAACAATTCCCCTCGTGGCAAGGGTGGTTGTTTGTTAAGCCTGAGTTAGTTGGAAAATTATGGTGTCTAATAAGAAGTGAACAAAAAAATCCAAAGTGAATAACTTGAATCACCTTGAGTCGCATACAAGTTCTAACCCAAGGAATTCGTGAATAGAATATTCGAACGAGACGACCCAACTTTTCCTCGATTCTTTTGTTGGTCTTGATTGGAAAATTCACCAGCAGTTATCGTTGGATTTTACAGTCTTCTGCGTTAGGATAAAGCAAGACTATCAGAAGTCACAGTTACGGCTTCCGCAGCGAGATTTAATATCAAACATATACAGCAAATAATTTTCTAATAAACTTCATAGCGAACCCGTGATAGAGCTGCGAACCAAGAGAGAACTTCGTTTTCGTGATGTTTCCTCAGGAGAAATCGGCTCTGCGATCTATCCAGCAATCGAAGCAAATTTTCTAAATCAGCAGACATACTTGGATCGCTTCATGGAGAGCTCTTACTTTTTCCAGCTTGCATCCGCAAGCTCACACTTGTTCATATGGAGTAGGAGGATGAAATCCATCGTCCTGATCGTCGTCCGTCTGGGAATCTATCGAAAGCAAAGAAAACGGTTATTATGCCCTCGAGCCAGGATATTGATAAATAAGTTTTATTTATTCTATAATGTTCATATCATTCATGTGTTTTATATTATTTGTGGGAGAAAATTTCCCACCACACATTTGCGACCGTCTTCGACTTCTGGTCGTGTGCGGTTGGCTCCGTAGTTTGCAGGGTTTAATCGGGAAGTTTGTTTGCTGTTTAGATTTATATTTATATCGAAAAGAACATTCCCAATTGACTCGTCGTTGTCGGCAAACGAGCTAACCATCGGGGAAAACCTCATTTATGTAGAAGGTACATGTGCATTGGAGAAGCCGGGCAAAGGGGTTGGCAGAACTGTCGCACAGAGTAAATTAAATTCAATAAACTTTCTGCTTGGGTTGTGGCGATTTTCCGTTTTCATGCACGTTTTGCAGATGCCCGCTCTCGATGGGAAATGAGCCGCCGGTGGTGGTGCTGTGTGGCTCTTTTCGTTGGATAAATAAACAGAGGCGACAGCAATAGTAGCGACGATTGACATTTCACTATTCGGTTGACATGAAACTGCTCTTGGTGGAACACAGCACAGGATGTTGGATGTGCGTAGGATAATAGAATGATTTTGCCCTAGGTTGCAAGAGGAGCTGGATAAATCAGTTTAATATTAAATTTATCTTGTGAATGGCTATTTATGCGGTACGTCGTTAGGAAAGAAAACAATCCATGAAAATGGGTTATGAGGGGGGAAACTATTTCAAGCTTTACTTCAAAATTAGTTTAATTTTCGGACAAATAGTTTACGTTGAAAAAGACGGAGCATGAAACTATTGAACGACGATGGGTAGTGTCACGTTGGACGCGCTGATCCTGTCATGGACCGAAAGGTGAAAAGGATATTAACGAAAAACCCAAATCTCTCCATTCGAACGGTGGCACGTAAAATAGGGATGTCGCCTGGTGTTGTCCAAAAATCAAAACAACGTTTGGGACTTGAGTCGTATAAAGTAAAAACAGTGCCAAATCGCAACAACAAACAGAACTTGGCAGCAAAATCACGGGCTCGACGTTTGTACTGCGAATATTTGACGAAGTTTTCATGCGTTGTTATGGACGATGAAACCTATGTCCTGGAGGATTTCAAGCAGCTTACAGGGCTGGCTTTTTATTCTGCTATGGCCAGAAATGCTACAGCTGAGCATTTCAGAACGAAGAAGGCATCAAAATTTCCCAAAAAATACCTTGTGTGGCAAGCAATTTGCACGTGTGGCAAAAAGAGTAAATCTTTCGTCACTACAGGCACAATCAACAAGGAGATCTATCAGAAAGAGTGTCTGCAGAAGTGATTGCTACCCTTCATCAAAAGTCACAAAGAAAAACCTTTGTTCTGGCCCGATTTGGCATCATGCCACTATGCTAAAACTGTGATGGAGTGGTACCAAGCAAATCAAGTGAACATTGTACCAAACACCTAAACCCGCCAAATTGCCCAGAGCTACGACCAATCGAGAGATATTGGGCTCTGATGAAGCGGAAGCTTTCTGGAAAGAAGCAAGCAATCAAAAATATCAAGCACTTCCAGCAAATTTGGACAAAGACGGCTTCTACGATTTCTGAAGAGTCTGTACAAACCCTAATGGACGGAGTTAAGCGCAAAGTTCAAAAATTTTATGCAAATACCGAATAACTATGTTTTGTCTTCACGAATTGTTAAAACACATCCCATGAATCTGAAATAAACAACTACGACGGAAATATAATGCGATATTTATGTTTTATTCATGTTTGGAGGTGTCCGGATTATTGCGGATAAAGACCTTAGAATGTCACAAAACACCTTCCGACAAAAATCTTTAGGTTCCATATGGACACCGCCATGTCTCCTTAGGTGGAATACTATCAACAATCAATGTGCACCTAGCGATTTGAAATTGGTTCACTGTTGTAGAACCCCTAGGTCCGAAGTATACCTTGCAGTCTGCACCTTGCAATAATTCTTGCGCTTTTCGGTACCTTCCGGTACTAGGTTGTTGTTTTGATTAACTGTGTTATTTTGACACAACATTTGAGAATATGTTGGTGTGAGCTACGTTGTTAGGGGCAAATCATTGAGCTTGGGACCGAGCTTAGGACCGATGTGCTAAAGACTGTATTCAATGAAATTTGGACACACGCAATTGTTCGTAACTTTTTAGCGTGTGGGTAAAAATTATTGAAATTTTAACTGAATGTATTTCATTGTGTTGTGTCAATTGTGTAATGAGTTTCGTGAAAATTGGGCGAGTGATTTCAGTGATGGCTTCGAATGAAGAAATAGTGCGCCAACAAATGTTGGGCACTCACTTCGAAAACCCAAACGCTTCTCATCGATGGATCGGAAAACAACTCGGAATCGCACATTCAACCGTATCTCATGTGATCAAAACGTTCAAGGACCGTAAGACAACCAAGCGGAAAAATGGTAGTGGCAAAAAACGTGGCACATCAAATCCGGAGAAGGCCAGGATGGTATTGAACCCATTTAAGCGTTATCCCAACATTTCGATCAGGGATGTTGCGAAAAAGGCGAAAGTTTCAGTTTGTTTTGTGCAGAAAACAATGAAACGTTCTGGATTACATGTGTACAAGGTCCAGAAGGCACCGAACCGGAGCGATAAACATAACTCGGTGGCTAAAACTCGTGCAAGAAAACTGTACAGGGAGTGGCTCACAAAACCGTTCTGCATTGTGATGGACGATGAGACCTACATTAAAGCCGACACCAAACAAATGCCAGGACAGGAACACTACGTCGCCACCTCTAAGTTGGCCGTTCCGGAGAGTGTACGGAAGAAGAAACTGTCGAAGTTCGCCAAAAAATTCCTTATCTGGCAAGCGATCTGCGGATGTGGCAAAATGAGTCAGCCCTTCATCACCTCTGGGACCGTCAACGGATAAATCTACTAGGACGAATGCCTCCAAAAACGACTTCAACACTTTTACCACCGAATAAAAGAGCACTTTGCCGGCGTCGTCGGTGTAGTGGTAAGCGTGACTGCTACTTGGCACCCCAGTGGGTCTGGGTTCAATCCCAGTCGACGTCGGTGGTTTTTCTGAGGCGAAACAATCTGGTCACGTCTTCCTTCGGAGGGGAAAGTAAAGCCGTTGGTCCCGGCTCGAACGCAGAATTATTCATTTACGTCAGAAGGCTCAGCGTATCGTTGAATTTCGGTCATTTCGTGCTGGAAAAAGTTGAGGGTGGCAGCATTGTCAAAATCAATGCTGAAGACATAGTCAGAGACAGCGCTGGAACACGGAAGCTAATCAGGCAATGAATTGTTACTAACAGTAGCATACTTGCCTGAAAGTGGAGGTAGGGAAACCACACTGCCAATCCCGACCGCAGGGCCACTGAAGGCAGGAAACAACTTAGTTTTGACTATAGCAAACACCAAGCGCGACTGGGTCGGGTGGCTTAGGGTCTCCCATAATACGACAGGCGTTATAGAATCCATTTTAACACAAGCGTCGAGGAGTTGTTGGAACTTTGTCCGAAGTGCCACAAGAATGCCGTAATAAAGATATGATACATTTGTCAACAGTAAATTAAAATGGATTCTAAAGGGTGTCCACGATGAAATTGCCACACTATGAAATTGCTCTAACTTTTTAACCGTTGGGTAGAATTTAATGAAAATTTAGGTGGATTTAGTTAATAGTGCATTATTTACATCCTGCAAGTTTTAAAGTCCTGTGATCAAAACTCGCGGAAATGGAGTCGAAAGAACAGCTCGTGCGTGATAAAATCTTGCGCATTCATCACGAGAACAAGGATATCTCTCATCGTCCCATCGCTAAAACGGTGTCGCGAGTGATTAAGCGGTTCGAGGAACGGTTGACCACCGATCGGAAGCCCAGAAGTGAAGGAAAAAGTATTCCGTACAACACCAAAAATCACAACCGCGTAGTTGGGGCCTTCAACCGACATCCGAACGCCTCCGTTCGGGATGTGGCTAAGAAGCTGCACCTAAGCCGAAGTTTTGTCCAGAAGGCCAAAACTAAGGCTAGGCTTCGAACGTTCAAGGTACAAAAGGCCCCTAATCGCGACGAGAAGCAGAACAAGTCTGCCAAAACCCGTGCCAGGAAGTTGTACCTCAACATGCTGACGAAAGTTGAATGCTGCATCATGGACGACGAAACATATGTGAAGGCCGACTTCAAACAGATCCCCGGCAACCTGTTTTTCACGGCCAAGGATAAGTTCAGCGTTCCGGAGCATGTCCGCACTCAGAAGATGTCCAAATTTGCGAAGAAATTCCTGGTTTGGCAAGCCATCTGCACGTGCGGGAAGCGGAGTGCACCTTTCGTGACCCAGGACACGATGAACGGACAGGTGTACATAAAAGAGTGCCTCCAGAAGCGGCTGCTTCCTCTCCTGAAGGCCCACAACGTCCCAACAATATTCTGGCCGGATTTGGCCTCATGCCACTACTCCAAGGACGTGCTGAAGTGGTATGCGGACAATAAGGTCAATTTCGTGCCGAAAATGTTCAACCCTCCCAACACTCCGGAGCTCCGCCCCATCGAGAAGTACTGGGCGATTATGAAGCAGCACCTTCTTAAACGACCTAAGGTAGTGAAGACAGTCGAGGAACTGAAGAAAGTATGGGTTTACATGCAAAAACCGGTTGATTCACAGGTTGTGCAGAATCTTATGGCCGGGGTTAAGGCCAAGATGCGGGCATTTGCGTATGGACTGTAAATAAAATACGAATAAAATGGTAAAATGAAGTTTAATAGTTATTTCTCAATCCCTGAAAATTTGATGGCAATCGGATGAAAACTCGAATTTTGCGAATCAATTTTGTGTGTGGCAATTTCATCGTGGACACCCTTTATAACGCCCGTTTGCCAAATAGATAATATTACCCTTCTCAGCATATTTTTTTTTTTCTTTATTTTTTTTTTAGAAAAAAAAAAGAAAAATATTTTTTTTTTTTTTTTTTTTTGGTGGGTGTTTTGGAGCCGAAAATGAGAAAGCTTTTTTGTTGTTTAATAAATATCGGTGTTTGTGAAAAAAAAAAATAAAGGTGGGTTGATATAAATTAATTTTTTTTTTTTTTTTTTTTTTTTTTTTTTTTTTGTACTACTCCACAAACCACCCCCCCCATAATTTATTTGTATACCGCTGAAAATTTCAGGATTACTAGTTCATAAGATAATCTTACAAATACAATCGATTTGAGACGCCGCCAGGACCCGCATATATATATATTTTAGTTTGTTGAACATTTCGTCACATGTGACACATAAATTGGCATATAACCTGTATTATTTCAAACTGAGATTTTACTAGGTACCCTTCAGTACCCAACGCTGAAAATTTCAGGAATACTAGCTTGTAAGATAATCTTTGAAATACAATCTGTTTTAGACCCCGCCCACCCTTTTAAGGCGGTTGATTATGACTAATACATACACTTAAATCATTATATATAGAAATGTGGTCACCACAGAGCATAGGTGTGCTCAGCAAAAATGTTTACTTTAATAATTAATAATTCAATTTCTTTGAATTTATTGAAATCGTCAAATTTGAACAAAGTACTAATTATCTAAAAAAAACCGGCTTTGAGGTAGTGCTGAAAGAAAACCAATTATATCTCTTTAACGTTAGGCTCTAGAAACTTAGTGTCTTCAGCAACTTTTATTGAAATTATTTTTTTTTGTCTGTATTATCGAGATTTTTAGCCTCGGGCTGGTTGATCTCCCGTCGTAGTCACTCAAATACCTCTTTTGGGTATTTTCGTAACTTGTCCGGGGGTGAGATTCGAACTCGTGACTTTGGCGTGAGAGGTATGGATGTTAACCACTACGCCGGGGTCGCCCCCATTATTAAAATTACTTGTTCTACAACTTTGTCGAAGACAATAACCCTTTATCTCGTAGCTGAAAAAAGTTAGAATTTGAAAGTGTAGTTAAGCCCTTATAAAAGGTTAGGCGTGTTTTTTTTCAAAAGATGTGTAATAACATTTTGAGCAACTCTTCTGAAGACACCTAGTCGATAAAATGATTACAAAAGGGTGAAAATGTTTTTGACCGTCTTTTTTCAGAATGGTGCCAATGTGAGGCGGTGCGTTCTGATTAACGATGTTCCAAGCAACAACTCGGCATCAGACTTGGAATCAGGAGGCTGGAACAAGTCCGGAGATTGGAGTCGAGATTTGGGAAGAACCCGGTTTTGAAATTGTGATGGTCGGTGTATCCGAACGAGGTCTCCACATGTATTTTTGAAGCGCATTCAGAGCAACTTCACCGCGTTTCACTACGCGCAATATAAACAATAACGACGTTTCTCACAAAGAACTTCACAACACAAAGATCAACGTTGTATTTATCTTACGGTTCGTAACGGATAAAACGACAAGTAACAGTCCGTATGCGATAAATTAACCGATCGAAACAGAGCAAACACAACAACGTTCGATAGAAGTTCAATAAGCTTTGTAGTGTTAATTTAAGCAAATGTTCCCATTGCCAATCTACCCATTTGATTCACTATAATTATTAAGTACTAATACGAAAAATCCTTGGTGCAGAAGCCACTTTTAAGCCAGCTTTGAGGGAATAAGTTTTATTTTGAGTTGAATGCTTTTGGCCTCAACCTCCTCGTGGGCGTATTCTTCGAACGTTACTCATGATTTACCATAAGCGAGAAATAGGACCAAATTCAAATTTTGTTATGGATGTCTACAAGTAGAGGAAGTTGAAAATGAAATTGGTCGGTTGAAAAACAACAAAAACTGCTGGTGACCAACTCCCAAGCGAGCTATTAAAATAAATTGGTGAAGCACTGGCAAGGGCGCTGCACTGGGTAATTGCCACGATTTGGGAGGATGAGTGTTTACTGGAAGATTGGATGGAAGGTATCGTGTGTCCCATCTATAATAACGGTGACAAGCTGGATTGCTGCAACTATCGTGCAATAGTTACCGCCTACCAGTTGCTCTCCCAAATTCTATGCCGCCGCCTATCATCAATTGCAAATGAGTTCGTGGGGCAATACCAAGTGGGACTCATGGGGGTCCGCGCAACTACGGACAAGATTTTCGCAATTCGGCAAGTGCTGCAGAAATGTCGCGAATATAACGTGCCCACACATTATCTTTTTATTGATTTAAAATCAGCTTACGACACAATCGATCGAGACCAGCTATGGTAGATCATGCACGAAAGTGGCATAATCTTCAGGAAGTCTGTCCAACTATTTGGCTTCGCCAACGACGTTGATATCGTAGCACGTTACTTTGAGACGATGGCGGAAAAGTACATCAGAATTAAGGCTGAAGCTGGTTGGATTGGGCTTGTCATTGATGCGTTGACAAGAAAATACATGAAGGGAAGAGGCTCACAAGAAGACAATGTTAGCCACCCACCACGAGTTCAGATCGACGTTGTTGAAATCGAGGTAGTAGCCGAATTCGTGTATCTGGGCTTATTGGTGACCGCCGATAACGACACCAGAAGAGAAATACAAAGCGCATCATGGCTGACAATCGTGCCTACTTTGGAGTCTAAAGGACGCTAAGATCGAGCAAAGTTCGCCGAACTACAAAGTTGACCATCTGCAAGACATTAATAAGACCATAATACGGGAATATGAATGAATCTTTCAACGGCATTTCAAAACAGTATTTTACGAGTTCATAAAGTCGATATAAAACCATTCAAAGGAGTAAAAGGAATTTGAAAAAACAAGGTATGAGGATCGTTGTAAACAAGTTGTGTAGGTTCTCATAAACCCGTCCAAAATATGAAACCTATTGGCACCTCTTGGTTCCATAACAAAACCAACTTGATTTCTAGTGGCTCTCATAAAATTGTATCAAAACTTGATAAGGCTGGATGGTTTTGGCAATGTTTTTGGTTTGAGATCTAAGACAAATGCTTCACATTTTCATGACTTTTCCGGGATTTGAATGTTAGAATACTCACTGAAACGTGCCTCCCCACCGACATCACAAATGCTAAACTCTTTAAAAAAAACTACAGTGCGCGGAATTTTCAAACCAGGAAAATCCGATTGCTGTCAAATAAAATCGGAACTAGTTTTGATGATTTCCCAATCTTTTTCAGTGGATATAAAGTTTTTGACTTAATGAAAGTAAAGTATAATAGTAAAGGAGGTTCACTACCATATCCACTGAAAAACACGCCTTTAGTAAAATAGCAAATTAGGTCATTTAGAAAAATTAGACAATTTGATGTTCTGGAAATAATTCAATTTTTTGCAATAAAATATGCAAAGACTTTCAGTCTTTACAATGCAGATTCGGAAAGAATTCAGGTAAACCCGGAAGATGTTGAGACAATACTTCAAGAATTTCATGATGTGCCTCTAGGAGGACATGTTGGTGCTCGCCATATGCGAAAACGAGTAGGGTTAATGTTTAGTTGGAAGCACATGAGACGAGACATTGAAAATTATGTGCTTCCGAGCCGTTTGAAAAATTATTTATGGATATAGTTGTATTACCAGAATCAGAATGGAATAATAAATACGGTCTAGTCATGCAGGACGATTTAACAAGATTTTAAGTAGTAGCTCCCATGAACAATCAAGAAGCGGAAACTGTAGCAAGAACATTTCTGGAACAGTGGGTTTGTAAATTCGGAGCACCCTTTTAACTTGTCACTGATCAAGGAGCAAATTTCATGAGCAAGTTTTTTAAAAACACATGCCAAATATTAAAAATTTAAAAAAATAACACCAGTGCTTATCATCCGCAAGCAAATTTAGTAGAAAGATCTAATAGAGAATTAAAAATGTACCTTAGACAATTTGTTGGGAAGAACTGCAGTACATGGGATCAGTACATTGATTATTTCATGTTCAAGTATAATACGACGAATAATGGCTCAACAAATTTTAGTCCTTTCGAACTTTTATACTGAAGAAAGGCCCGAATCCCAACATCGATTTATCAAAGAAATGATTCAGAATTAACATATAATGATTATCTTCTTGAAATGACACACATTTTTAGAAATTTGCATCAAATAGCAAAGAAAAACTTACAGGTGTCCAAAGAAAAACGAAAAATAGTATATGATAAAACTGCGGAAAAATGGCAACCGATGTGGGGAGATTTAGTGTTGGTTCAAGCGAATCCAATGCACACTGGGCCAGAATGAAAAATTAGCAGGAATAAATTATTTTCACTATGAAGATGCAACTTTAGAACAAAACTATCTTGGGAAAAGTTTATAATTAGGGCTTTACTTTGACGTCAGTTTCAGTTAGGGTGGTCCTTGAATATATTGAAATAAAAATTCTATCTTTCACATTTCTTGACATAAAGCAATACAATGCTCTAGAAAGTTGTTCCTTATTGAATTTAAAGCAACTTTGCTGCAAAAATCATAGTCGTAGGTCTTTTGTGTCAAAAGTTATAATCATTTTTACGCTTAGGAGTAGGGTGGCCCTGAAAAAAATAGTATTTTTCGCCTAACTTTTTCATTTCAAGTTTTATGAAAACGGTGTCTTCAGCAAATTTTTAGAACTTGCTTGAATACACACTTTGATGAAAAAAGAACGTAGTTTCATAAATTCCTTCAAAAGATATCGCAATTTTAGTCTAAAAATTACGATTTTTTCAAATCAAATTATTTTTTAAAGGGGGAAAAACGGGGATACAAATACGATTGCATATGAATGGTAAAGATAAGAGGTCTCTTTTGTATATAAAAACTCAGGTGAATTTAGGAGAATTTTGGGTTAAATGGTACTATGAATGTATGTCCTTTTTAAAAAAAAATTCTCGTTTTTTTCTTAAATGTTGATGGCAACGACGAATAAATCACCATATATAAATAAAAAACTAATATATGCATTGTTTTCAATTTAAATCGATAAATTTGCTTATTTTGCTTATTTTTGTTTTGATAAAATTTGTAGTTAAAGTGGTCTTCCAACATATAGAGATGTTAAAGTTGTCTTCCAGTGATGTTATCACAGTGATATATCATGTTTGTCAATAAAAGATATTCGATGCTTTTGTTTGCAACGTTTGTTTTTTAAATATCAAGTTTGATTAATCATTTAGAAGTACATACATTAGACTTTTGATTCGTTCATGTGCTTTTTCCGGCAAATTGATTTCTCTTGTTTTGCCAATTTTTTTGTAATCATTGAAATGAATGGATCAGATGTGATCAGCAGTCGCTTAAATACATCCTCTAAATTGGCTTCACGACTGAACTGTCTTGCATGATGCTCCCGAAAATTTCGTATACATTTGTTTCTAGTCTCTTGCGCTTCCTCGCTTAGCATACCGACTGGCAAAATGGCATGTTCAATCACATCACCACCATGAACCAACAGTTTATGCACTGTTGGTGCCATGGCGTACCAGCTGTAAAGCTTATTGTAAAGCTCACGCGTTTCTTTCGCATACGTTTGGAAAGCTTCTACGCTAATATCAGCCCAACTGTTGATGGTACTTAAAATTATATGAAAGTGCTCTAATAATTCTTCATCCAAGCCTGTAACATTGGAAACTGTTTTCCAATTTGCCAAAAATTTCCTGGCCGTATTCCCATCGTTTGAGTTACCCCCAGATGGTAATGGTTCACTTATACGGAGTCCAATTTGCCTTCGGAACTCAGTTTTGTTTTTCACTTCACGCTCTTTAACTGCAACGTTTGCTTTACTGACTCTCCAGCAAGGTTTTTCCATTGCCAATCGGTTTGCTATTTTTAAAAACATGTCCATGCTTCTGATGTAGGCGTGCAGCGGAGAAAGTTCGTATTTCTACTTATCGGGATCAATTGGCTTATTTTCATCGCTGTGCGCGTTAAGCTTCATTCCTAGGTTTGTGTAAAATGATATAAAAATAAAGAAATGCTAATAAAAATTAAAGACCAACCTGATTTTCCGCAAATGTAACACGCTTGAGAATTAGTCATTGTAACGTCGTTGACAACTTTAGTATCGATCATACAAAAAATCATATCAACTTTAACGAACACTTTGTTGTCTCCTGATTTGCATTCCGTAGGTTTCAAAGCATTAATTTGCTGTTCTACTTTTTCAACTTCACTTCTGGTCAAATCAGCCGCTTCTTTCTGAAAAATCAGTTTAATTGGTCGACACAGTGAAATTGATGAAGGTAGATTGTTATTCCAAATGATTTCCTTGACCCCTGAATTTGTTTTGTGGATGGTCAATCGAAGAGGGACCATCGACAATGCGAAGATATGGGAGTCACTGTATTCTCCAATAGCACCTTCCTCAGTATCATCCTTATGAACAAATGGTTGCTTATAACGAGCATGATTCGAACTTCAATCGCATCTCCATTTTACCATCAAGTGAATGTCATCATTTGACGAATAATAAATCTTAGAGTTTAGGCCCAAGCTTTCCCACAGCCGCTGAATAGTGTGATCAACCAAGTTCTGTATTGAAACCTGAGCAACAGACTGTTGGATATGGATGCCTGTACACAATCAATTATGTATTACTACACTATTATCCAAATGAAAGGAATATTATCATTGGGATAACAATTCGATTTGGCATCTCGAACATAACGCTGGATACATTTTCATGCCTTTATGTAATGACATCATGCGAATGTTTGGGTATTGTGCCTTGGAAAATCCGTTCTGGCATAGAAAAGCAAGTGCTTCATCTGGTGTGAACAACTTATCTCCAGGATCAGGATCGTTAGACGTTGTATCCATATTCTTTATGGCAATTGGATCTGATGCAATATTCTCAACTAATTTCCCTGCCTTTCGAAAACCTCCAGAATAAAGGCTAGAACCAGCAGCCAAACCCAGTTCTTGAGGAGAATATTCCTGTGTCAGATTGCGTATTTTAACTTTCTTTGCTTTTCTTTCGGAATCCAAAAACTATTTCGAAGGACGTCCTACCCTGTTGTTAGGAGTCAACGATGACTTGATTTTGAATGAGGACAGAGATAACCATAATTTATTTTTCGAGAGAAATCGCTCTTTCATATAGTTACTGCTGCTCCAACGCTTTTTAAATTCGAACCGTAGCTTGTATATCTGTGTTAACATTGAATCTTTGCTTATTTGACCAACCGTATACTTGTTAACTATGTAGTGAAAGATCTCCAAGCTACTTTTCCCAGAAAAGAAAAGCTGAACTAAATCACCATTTTTCACATCTAAAACAGATTCTCGTTAAACAAAAAACAAACAAAGCTTCGATTCAAATATCCTCTTTCCATTTTTGCGAATTGCGGTGGTAGAACTTCAAAACTATTACACAAAAAAATCAAGCCGTGGCGAAATTCATTAATAAAGATTTAAATTTAATACAATAAAACACTAGGAAATGACTGGTCATCCGCAGACAATTCGGTAACAATTTGACAGCTCTAGAGTAAAGTCAATGTACCTCGATAGTCGTGGCTCACTAGTCTCTGAAACCTTCAGCACAATGAAAAACCACCGAAGCAAAGAAAAAATATCGCTTTACTAAGGGTGCACTGAGAAAAATGATTGGAAAACGCAAATATATTCTAGTTTTATTTAACAGGAACTTCACGTTGAATTGGGCACAAACATCATATTAGTTTGATTTGACTACCTACGGTGGTTAAAAGAAACTTAAATTTTGAGTTATTGTTACGGGAATTAAGCAGTTAAGTTCAACTGACATCCGTTTGAATTTACCATTATATTGGTTCCAAGCACACGCAAACACAAACGCATACACGTTGATGCGCTTTAAACCTGATGTTTTTGAGAACATCATTCCAATTTCGAAGATTTTTCTAACCCTTAAACGTGCATGGCGTAGAAAAAAAAATTTTTTTTTTTGTTTAATGTTGCTAAGTGGTTCAGTAGTACAATTTATAATTTTGGTACATTTTCGCATATATGTTTATTATGAAATTTAATGCATTGCAAATATTAGTTTTTTATTTATATATGGTGATTAATTTGTCGTTGCCATCAACATATAAGAAAAAAACGAGAATTTTATTTTAAAAAGGACATACATTCATAGTACCATTTAACCCAAAATTCTTCTAAATTCACCTGAGTATTTATATACAAAAGAGACCTCTTATCTTAAACATTCATATTCAATCGTATTTGTATCCCCGTTTTTCCCCCTTTAAAAAATAATTTGATTTGAAAAAATCGTAATTTTTAGACTAAAATTGCGATATCTTTTGAAGGAATTTATGAAACTACGTTCTTTTTTCATCAAAGTGTGTATTTAAGCAAGTTCTAAAAATTTGCTGAAGACACCGTTTTCATAAAACTTGGAATGAAAAAGTTAGGCGAAAAATACTATTTTTTTCAGGGCCACCCTACTCTTAAGCGTAAAAATGATCATAACTTTTGACACAAAAGACCTACGACTATGATTTTTGCAGCAAAGTTGCTTTAAATTCAATAAGGAACAACTTTCTAGAGCATTGTATTGCTTTATGTCAAGAAATGTGAAAGATAGAATTTTTATTTCAATATATTCAAGGACCACCCTAACTGAAACTGACGTCAAAGTAAAGCCCTAATTATAAACTGCAACTTTGCCCAAGACAGTTTTGTTCTAAAGTTGCATCTTCATAGTGAAAATAATTTATTCCTGCTAATTTTTCATTCTGGCCCAGTGTGCAATGGGGGTGGGACAGAAGCTACAAAGTACATGGAGAGGACCGTATGTGGTTGTCGATTTACCAAGCGAACAGACCACCGCAATCAAAAACGGGAATAAAATCGAAAAGGTGCAAAGTAACAGATTAAAACAATACTTCGATTGATAAAATACTTGGTTAAATTCGATTTTATGCTACGTAAATGTGTGAGAGAACGTTATAGATTTTCATCTAGTGAAAAAAAAAAGTTATGTTTGTACCAAATTTTAACAGCATTTTTTTTAATTTGAATTTTTTTTTGTTACAATTGATGTTTTCTTTGTCCATATCTGTGACATGTAATTTTGTTTTACTGATCTTGTTTCAGGCTCTTCATCACCAGTTCACAGATAAGATGCGATTAAGCTCCCAAGTTGTACCTAGAAAAACTGGGTGATCCCATATTGTGCAGGGAACATTCAGTGTGAAAGTCAAACTGGATTTTGGCATGCTTGAGGATAAAGTTGGATATTTGGTAAGATCACTAAAGTTGTATAATGAATCTTGCATCACATTGGCTTCCAGGGTAACGGACATGAGATGTGAACATTTGACTTCAAATTTAGAACTAAAATCACGCAAAATTCAATCAAAATAAACTTTTATTCGAAATTTTTTTCCAAAACGAACGGGTAGAGGATTTTGGACCTCTCTTGGAGCCATGGATTCAGATGATAGATCTAGGATTGACATTAATTTGGATCAGCTGCGCAGTAACGAGGAAAATATAAAAAATAATTTGAAAAATTATATAGTTGATGCCATGTATGAATTATTGAACAACGCCTCGGACAAAGTAGACAGAAAAATGCAATGGTTTGAAAAAAATGTTATTGACTTGAAAAATGCGCTCAAGCAAGGGTTAGATTTTTCGAATGATATAAAAACGTTAATTTACTTGGAACCTCATTTGATCGAGTTTGGTTTATGGATAGTACATTTAACAGAGAACATTGAACGGAGTCAACAAAATTTTATAAATATACTCATGCGAAATAAATGAAATGTATTCGTGCTGCTTGAACTAATAGATCCACAATAATTTTTAATTGAATTAGAGAAATTCGAGATCAAACTCTCGAGTGATCTCGGCTTCCCGACACGGAATAACGGGGAAATTTATCCAGAAATTTTTAACGTTATTGAGTACGAATTTAGTATCAATAACAAACTAGTGATAATAATTAATCTAATAATACCACTAGTGAATATATTAACTTATGAAACCTACAAGGGTACAATTTCACCTGGGATAAATGGTATTATTTTAACAATAGTAGATACAGTTCATAATATTCTTATAATTAGGAAGGAATTAGACCTCGGGTATGTTGTTACGAGGGACGAATTATTGAATTGCAAAGAACTTGGTGACAGCAGGCTATGTCACATAAGAAAAGCGCCGTAAAATTTGAGAGAGGGTGACTATTGTATAACTGAATTATTTTATAAGAACACCTCTGATAATTGCGACATTAAAGTTCTTAAAACAAATCACGCAATTTGGATTGCGGCAATGAAACCAAATGTATGGATTTATGTAGCGCCTACCCCAATCACATTGAATATAACGTATGGCCATAACGTTACTAATATTGACATTATGGGAATAGGAAAAATCCAAATTGAATTGAGTATGAAATTAAAAACAGATCAAGTATCTATCTCCTATTTTGATACTGGACACAGCAATATGGAAGTTTTAATATATCAAACAGAATTTAATTTAACTAATTATGAAAAAGAACACCCTGAATATGAATGATATGGTCCTTATATCGACGAGGTGAAATCGGTACTATACTTTTTTTTTTCTTTATTTTACGTCGGCCTATTTCCGCACATGGTGACAATCACCGACGCCAGGAAGACGACTCCACCACCTGAACCCTACCTAACGACTCGACTGGGATTGAACCCAGACCCACTGAGGTGCTAAGTAGCAGTCACGCTCACCACTGCACCACCGACGCCGGCAAATCCGTACTATACTGTAAAGCTGTATATTTTGTGGCCTGTATGAAGCTTGAACAAATCGCAGTGCAAGTTTTCTTTCCACATCACTTCTCGAGTGATACTTGATTAGGGCCTAAAAACCAATTGTGAACAATGATTGAAATCATATTGTTTATTTTCCATTCTCATTTTATTAATAATTTCAGCACACTTTGGAATCATCTTTGCATTCCAAAACCATGTAAGAGCCTGGAGCAACATGACAGGCATCAAAGGCTCAATTTGTTTTTCAGCATTTCAGCATAGCATTCAATTTAAAATTGCACTTCTGAACTTCAACTACTATGTTCATAAAAGACTGGCATGTGCTTATAAGTAATGTAAGATTATATTTTAATATTGTGTTTAGTGGTATTATGATAAGATAAGCCATTTATTTCAGAAATGATCCAACCGGACTCTTCGTTCACTCCAATTGCTATCTTTGAAATGTTGCTAGAACAGTATAAAGAAAAATATTAAAAATATTACAATATCTTATAAAATAATATCTTTTATTGAAATTTTATATTTGGAATAATCTGTTCTGTTTTCAGCTTTTCCAGGACTAGCAGGATATTAATACATATCTAAGTTTTATTTATTTTTCAGTAACAATCCATTCAAGTTTGATATTGGAATAAATTAGCATTTTTGTCTATAATGATATCTTAATTTGTTGTGCACAAAATATTTTAAATATTAAATAACATACAACGGGGCAAAGTAGGGACCATCATGGCACCCAAGTAAAACGATTTGGATAAGGAGCATGGGACTGCCTCCTCCCTATTGTTGACATTTCGTGGAAGAAGGGCGGGTTCTTTGACCCCCTCTATTGGGTTTATTCTGTCAACCGAGGGCTCGATTCTAGTGCTGTGAGTATGAACTTGCTTTTGGAAAAAGATTCTCCTCCCTATTTTCGCGGGTTTCGCGTAAGTGTCTCTGCTTACGGGCCCGCCCAAACGTTTTTGGCCCTTCATACAGGAGCTTGATAATAGAATCCTGATCAAATCGTTTTTCAGATTATTCCACTGCTATGGAAAGTTACCTTGCTGCAATAAATGGTAGTATAACATAATCATAATCATCATCATTATAAAGCCAATTGTGAATAATGACATTAAACATCGATCTATCGCGAATCCAAATACTCCTACGATATCCAACTACACCACACGTCAGAACAAACATTTCTCTACCAGCTGCTGCTTTCAATTTGCGTTAGTGTTTGGAGAGAAATTGACGTTTAAAGGCATTGTTTACAATTTTGTTTTAGGCCCTTATCATGAATGACTCGAGACTTGCTTTTGCATTCATTGCTATAGTCGACCTGCCATCCATACAAAACACGCTGGATCTTTAATTGGCCGATGCTCCGGATACGACTATTGTGAAAGGCGACTATAAAGACGATAAAATGTTGCCGAATCTTGCTTTCGATTTTGAATCTCATTAGAACGGTCAAATCTCAGTCGAATTCAATAATTCCAGTTTTGTTCCATCATGCAAACTAAACCATTTCGGGAGAAAACCAAGTCTGCGCAAATATAAAAAAAAAAACACGTAAGCATATTTTTCGATCCTGGAGAAAAAAAATCTGCAAGCTCAACCATCACTTAGGCAAGATTTGCCCTCAGAATAAATGCAATAAAATTTGTTAATACCCACTGCAAACAGCGAGCGAAAGCTTAATATTAAGCCAATGTAAGAGGGTACAGACCGATGCCTGCTGCTGCTGCTGCTACTTCCACCGGGGAGCAAAATCTGTACAGACAGTCGAATTTTATGTATCTCCCTTTAGAAAACGAGATGTGATGTGACCTTTTCCAACTAAAACTGCAAAACAAAAAACAAAACAATCAAACGCTAAACGGAATAAAAAATAAAAGTGGTTTGCATCTATCTCTCTCTCCGACGGAGCGAGAATCCTGTGAATAAACAGCAAATTTTTCACATATTCGCATTCGCAGCTCGAGGAAGAAGAGAAAAAAAACGGCAACTGCAAATATGACTTACTCGAACTGTGTCGAATGAAATTGCAATTTCGAGACAGTTGCAACGGCGGCACCACCAACCATCCATCCGACTGCAGAAAGGAAGGATGAAGCGAGCGAGATTGCCTTAATTAAATCCGCATAATTAAATTTTCGAGTGCACTCTGCGAATGCAGTAATGCGCGCTTATTAAAGGACTTCGTCTCGTCCTTATATTTGGCTGCAGCAGCGTTACTTCTCCAGATCATGGGATTCCCTTTGCCTGCGCTTTCGGAGAGGAAGAGGATGTGTGGCATTCGTTCATATATTAGCGAGCATGGCAATTTGGATGCTACTCATCATATAATTTTTGCAACTTTCTCATTCTTCATTGTTGAAATTGTATGATTTATGAACATGTGCGTTTGCGGATGTCATTGTGAGAGGAATTTAATATCATAGAAGTAATTTCGAATCAAAGTGGCTTCTAAGAAAATTCACCTCGACTTTTCCGGGAATCCTTTTTGTTGTTCCTCTTGAATGCTGTTCTGTTTCTCAATTCACAGCATAAGTTTGATTGGCCAACATTTTTGACGAAAACAAATCTGAGCCCCGATATTAACACACAAACTGGTGGCTTCGTTTCAGTTGCCTACTCAGGATTCATGTAATGTTTATACTGTTATGATAACGGATTAGGATTATCCTCAGTATACATGGTCGTTTATTTTACGTTTATGTCTCCGTCGTTATTTCATCGCCAATTTTTTCCTAGCTCTGGCTCGCCGGCATTGACATAATGTTTATTTTACATTCTGTCGCCATCCTGTGTGAAACTGTCCAAAGAACGTGCCCTTTTGTTCACTTTTCCCACCCTCACCCACAAAGCAGTAACAGATACGGATCTTTTTCTGCTCTGCACTCGCAGTAAATCCTTCGGAAAGATGAGAGCCATGTGTGACCGATGCTTGGCTTCGGTTTTACCTTTTCTCACATTATTTTCAGGTGAAGAGGATTTACCGAACACGTTTCGTTTTATCTTCATATGAAACCCGTTGCACTCAATTGACGAAACGTTGAGGTTTTTCGTGGTATGGGCGTGGAACTCGACGTGACGTTGGTCAGTTGTTATTTTCGACGAAAAACTGGACCACATATTCTGAAACGGATTTATCTCTCCCCGTTCCAGCATTGAAAATGCATTCCGAACTATAGGTAAATGCATGTGTGGAACCTTTCAGATGCATGCGATAAAGTGATTTGTTTCTTCGGACGACAGAACAATGAGCAACTAGGGACATGTGCAAATATTTTGAAAGGAAACTACTACTGCCGTTGGTGAGCTTCGGGAAGGCGATCGTAAACTAGCAATGGGTTTTATTAACTGTGTATTCTTTTGTAAGCAAAGACTTGAGGGAGAGGGAACAATGGTTCTGTTTGCTCGAAAATCAGAACGAACAAATTGGCCTTAATCCCATTTCGGAAAATCATGGGAAAATTAGCCTTGTTTCAATACAGGACAACGTCTCCTCACGTGCTTCCCCAAATGGCCATCGATCGAGTTGAATTTGCTTGGTTAGCACCCTAATAAAGTTGGTCGCTTGGTGGCATTGCTTCTCTAATTCGATTTGACACCGTTTAGTGTGGATCGTGTATGAAAAGGGACAATGAGAGGTGGATTATTGTTTGCTTGTAGTTTTTGAACTATTAGCTGAATGTGGAATTTTCGGAACATATTGAACAATTTCAGCTCCCGTACACTCTCAAAATACTGTCAGATCGGCCGCCTTTAGTCGTTTTTGTAGATTTTGTCTCTTCTTTTCTATCATCCTCGTTTTTGGCGTTTTTCGCCTCTTCCTTTTTTTAATCCTTGTTTTGGAAGTTCCTTTTTAGTCTTTCAGTAATTCAACTTCGGTGAGAAAGAGGCTATAGAGCTGTAAGGTAACGTGGTGCATTTTAAAAAATTGACATTTCTCGGACGGTGATAAAAAATAGCTTAGACAGATAATTGCTTTTGATACGTTTCCCATGGAAGGTAATTATTTAAGCTTACGTGCAAAAAATTCTACACCCTTGCCAACGGCCTTCCGGCAATTAACCGGAACATTCGCCATGGCGGTCGAAAACATGCGTGTAGGCATGGTTTTGAGTTCTTTCTTCGTTTTATTGATCAATTCCTCCTCAGTTTTCGCTACAAAATTGTTGGAGTAGATCCTACGCTTCAGGTTGGGATGAGCATGAGCATGAGCATGATTGACCGCCCACGGATGCAATTCCATTATTGCCAGATCAGCTGTATTTACACAAAGAACCAACAGATGATGTTTGGGACTAACAATTTGTAAAAACTGGTGACCCATTATAAAGCAATACCGGCGCCGGCCGTGCCCGAATGCTGGTCAAGTAGGGAATGGGAAGGAACGTGTTGACATGATACTCGCTTTGAAGGAAGCCGAGAAGTCCTCTGCACTTCCATGAGAAATCACTGGGATGTTGGATAGTTGGGGAAAGGTTAACAGCAGGGTTCGTTTTGGTTAACGATACGCTGAAAGTATGTTGCACTATCCGCCAAGGGCAATGGACCGCTCCAATGTGACTGAAAAGAGACAAGCATAACGAAAAACAAAACAAAACAAAGTAGACAAAATAAATCAGGATATTAGATACTGTCTTCAAAATTTAATAGAAATAAATTATTTGTTTCTTTGCACACCAGCTCTCCTCGATGTCCTAGATCCCGGCCAAGTTCGCAGCTGCTGCAGTTGGCACTCATTCACATCAAGCCGGCCGTCGCCGAAGTGTTGGAAACCTTCCGGTTGTAACATGATACCTGCGTCTAATACGCTCTTCTTGCACCGATTAATTTACAAATTAAGCCTCTCCAACATGTAAGCAAGTTATATTACTAAAAAAATGCTTATCAGATCCTGCACATCCTCAATATGACGAACTATCAGAAGAAATAAAAAAGAGATCGAACAATTTGTCAACGCGCCATCACCATACAGAACAGTTATCAAGACCCTTTGAGGACAAAGTTAATTAAGAGGGGAGGAGTTAGTACCATTGCTTGTCTGGATTTCACACCGATCATGATTAGCATAATTGAAGTGAATCATCAAAACATGCACCAGCCATTCAACCAGTTATAAAAACAATTAGCTAGAAAGGAACATCATAGTCAAAACATCAATATAAGCTCCAGTTACAAAACCAGCTATGACACCAAGAAAACATTGCATTCCAATCAACAATATAAAAGGGTTTCGGTTCAATCAGTTCAGGCAGTCAGTACTATTAGTTCAGTTCACGTTTAGCTGTGATTCAGTTCAGTTCTAAATTTAGGATTAAGTATAAAATGTTAGTGTGTAAGATAAAATAAAGTTTATTTTTTGCCTAACTAGTAAAGAAGTAAACTAATGTAAGTCAATATGAGAACATAATATGCGTATGTACAAAACATATCTGACATGGATTGTTACTGAAAAAAATATAATTAGATATGTATTAATATCCTACTAGTCCTGGAAAAGCTGAAAACAGAGAATATCATTCCAAATATCAGAACTATAATTTCAATGAGAGATATTATTTTATAAGACATTGTCATTGACATTGTTAGAACATGTCTTTATACTGTTTTAGTAACATTTCTATGATAGCAATTGCAGCGATCGAAGAGCCCAGTGTGATGGTTTCTGAAATAAATGGCTTATCTAATCCTAATACCACTAAACACAATATTAAAATATAATCCTATACTGCCTATAAGCGCATGCCAGTCTTTTAAAAATAAAATAGTTAATGTTCAGAAGTGCAAATTCAAAGTAAATGTTATGCTGAAATGGTGAAAAACAAATTCAGCCTTTTATCCATGTCATGTTGTTCCAGGCTCCTGAGATAAATGGTTTTGGATTGCAAAAACGATTCCAAAGCCTGCTGAAATCATTAATTGATATGAGAATGGTAAATTATATGATATGATTTACAGGTCGCACCCCCTCACTTCGCTATTGTCAAAATGACAACATTGCCCAGGCTACGTCAACCAACGTCTCCATGTTTCAGATGGCAGTTTTTTGTGATCATATGACTCGTGGAGGGGTGAGGTAGGTGTCGCGACCATGCTCTAGCGACGCACAGTGGCACAATTCTGAACAAAGACGGTCAAAAACATTTTCACCCTTTTGTCATCATTTTATCTACTAGGTATCTTAAGAAGAGTTGCTCAAAATGTTATTCCGCATCTTTTGAAAAAACACGCCTAACCTTTCATAAGGGCTTAACTACACTTTAAAATTCTAACTTTTTCCAGCTACGAGATAACGGGTTATTGTCTTCGGCAAAGTTGTAGAGCAAGTAATTTTAAGAAAAGTTGCTGAAGACCTTAAGTTTCCATAGCCTAAAGTTGAAGAGATATTATTGGTTAACTTTCAACACTACCTTAGAACCGCTTTTTTTTTAGATAATTTATTTAACTTATTTAACTTATTTAGAATGCTTATTACTGCAAATGCGCACACATATTGATAAACTCTAAGTGTAATAAGTCTAGAATATCGGGATGCTATCTAATGCGTTCGAGAATGTTTTTTTTTTTTTTGGTTCCTTATTTCCTTTTTTACATCTAATGCTTATTTCCTTTTCTCTGCAATACATTTATGTTAATAGACAATTTTCGGCCAAACGTCCATTCGGCCAAACATCCATATGCCAAAGATCCATATGCCAAACGTCCATATGCCAAACGTCCCACCCTCAAATGAATTATTGAATCGCGACGCGTGGCAAAAAAATCTTTTGTAAACCTCTTGCTTGACAAAGTTTAGACGAACACAAAGTTTTATTGGACTCTAAGATGATGTTGCTAAGTCCTGGTCGAGTTGGGGTTATGTATCTATATTGATACTGACCTCAACAAAATTTTCGATTCTTCTAATTCTAGTAGAGCACAAACAATAATGTAGTCCTCATTTACCTCAAGGCACAGCTGAAAAGGTTGGCTGGTTTCGATTCTCGGTCTGCTCAAGGAATGTTTTGGAAGGGATTTCTCGACTCCCTGGACATATTGATTATGACTGTACTTGCCAAACAGTTATGCTAAAGCAAAAATGGTATCCGGCATCAAAAGCTCTCAATTAAGAACTTTAGAAGTGCATTAAGAATACTTAGTTAAGAGCAGTTCATAAGCTGATTTCAATTAGTAATAAGCATGAAATGCCAAGAATGATTAGAAAGAGACAAATAAAAACAATTGCCCAAAATAAGGGTTAGCAAAAAATGCTCAGTTATCATGGCAATATAGATATTACTGTTTTCCAGTCATTGCTCTGCAAAGTATCCTCCTCAAACGACAATCAATCTCATCCCTAAAATTTCGTCCAATCTTTGCAGGCTGCGAGAGTTTGTTTTCATTTGAAAGTGAACCCGCAATGAAATTTATTTTATTAGTTCTATCCATCCTGTTCGTGGCCCTATCCAAAAACAGCAAAGAGAAGCAACGGTTAAGCGATGGAGGAAACAACAAAAAAAAGAGGACATCTTCGGTAAACAAGACGCGGGATAACACGCAGCAGCAGCACCAGATATGCGATGGAACTTTGGTCCCTTTCCGGGCGATGATACCGCCGAGAGTAGGGAGGCTGGATTTGTTCGTGGGTGTCAACCTTTTCCGTAGCGCGTCTTTTTTCCGCACTCTCGGTTTCCCTACGCCCGGAAGCGATGGTAGAACGGGAAAACGAGAAAGAAAAATAAAATCAGCTTTTAATGAAATTCTGCTTCGGTGTCGTGTTTTATATTGGAAAATTTTCCAAAGTTAATTTAACCTGCTGGGATCGGGTCCTGCTGGAACGGGTTGGTGTCGGTGTATGTGCCACCGCCCATTACCACCACCGGTCTAGAATAAAAATCCTTTGCCTCTGGTCGATTTGTGGGATGGGAAAAGTGGAAAAGATAAATTTCATCAAGTTGGACTGCGCGGAGCGAGCGAGGACCGGATAGAACCTTCAGGCAACGCGAGATCCGCTTCCTGCCCGACCTGATGTCACTCCGAACGAAATTGAGACCAGCCAAAACTCTGTGCCGGCGAAAAGGGGGTGGTGACGGGAATTCCGAGAGCGGAACCAAGATCAAAAGGAAAACTGCTGTAAAAACATTTAGACAATTTTATTTTATAGAAGGATAATTAATTCCCCTCTGTGTTGACTCAACGCGTTACGTTTAAGTTACTGGGATAAGTGATTGATTTTAAGGGGCTCGTTTCAACGTCTTCTGCATTGGATTCGTCCTGCATAATTTTTTCACTGAGTTTGATGGAATTCAAATTGCATTTCGAAGCAATTACTGTGTAAGGAATCATATACTAGAAACAGTTACAATGCTTCATATCCTTTATGAAGCACACACGCCAGTTGCTACTGGTGTCGTACAAGCAACGAGCATCCGCTCATTGCGATTACAGCAATTCTAACTCAATTCGCGGAAAGCTTTCCGGCTGCCAGCACTCACCGCTTGCTTCCATCAACGTTCCTTCATATCGCTTAGCGCCTCGTTAAGAATCACTTTATCCCACGGTACTTGATTTTTTCTTCTCCGTCTTCCCTGGAGGTGGAAACAAATGGAAAAATGAGCGAAATGAACGAGAAAAGTACTTCCATTAAAACTCATTTGTTTTCGAATTTCCACTTGACGCAAGTGAAGCAGCCAGCAGCTCAGTACCCCATCCGTGGATGTCGATGGAAAGATGTCGTAGACTGAAAATCAATGCACGATTGGAAATGGACAGTTTAGGGTGAAGGTAAGTCGCTACGGAATGGGTGTGGATTTCAGTTTTATAATTTACTTGTCTTTCACTTTTCAGATCAGCAATTGATTGTGATTTTGTTCGCTTCGGTACAGTGAACCACGATTTTATAGCGGTAGACGATGTGACAAAATTTACCTGTTTTTGAAAATTTAAAATATCTTCTCAACACCATGGGATCCCAGTAGTGAACAGCAGTTTCTGCTAGAACCAGAGATGTGAAGAG
This sequence comes from Aedes koreicus, assembly GCA_024533555.2. NCBI lineage: Eukaryota > Metazoa > Arthropoda > Insecta > Diptera > Culicidae > Aedes > Aedes koreicus. Next base: position 123,048 of record JAHHFK020004508.1, read on the forward strand.
AAAGTATCGATAGGTCCGATAGAGCTCGGCAGGTTATGAAAATTGAATAGAAGTAGTTTGAAATTGAGCCTGAATCTAGCTGATAAATATTCTGTACAAAATGTTCAATAATATTTATTTTTGAATTCGAAGCGAGTTATTAAACATATCTTAGTTAAGGCCTGTACTCGAAAAAAATGCACCAGACAAAAGTGTTCGCCAAAAATTTATTTTAAGTAAGATTTCCTTGAAACTTTCAGGGATGAACTAATGCATATGAATTATGTTTCAACATAATTACTTAATTCAATATCCTTTCCATCGCTGAATGCCCGCACCTTTCCCTTAAGGTGAAAGTTAATGGATTTCCGTTGCTCTGACTTCACACCCACTCGAGCCACACCTAAATTCAAGTTGCATCGTGATATTAGTCTTATCGGTAAATGATGCAAAATATCGAAAACTGGAAGTATTGAAATCGTTCGACATGCAATACTGATGAAATAGTAATAGTAATAGTGATAGTAAAAGTAATAGTTATAGTAATAGTCATAGTCATAGTCATAGTCATAGTCAAAGTAATAGTAAGCGGATAGTAATAGTCATAATAATAGTAATAATAATAGTAATAGTAAAAGTAATAGTAATAGTAGTAGTAAAAGTTATAGTAATAATAATAATAATAGTAATAGTAATAGTAATAGTAATAGTAATAGTAAAAGTTAAAGTTATGGTAATAGTTATAGTTATAGTTATAGTTATAGTAATAGTAATAATCATAGTCATAGTCATAGTAATAATAATAGTGATAGTAACAGTAATAGTAATAGTAAGAAAGATAGTAATAGTAATTGTTATTGTAATTGTAATAATTATAGTTATAGTTATGGTTATATTAAAAGTAATAGTTATAGTAATAGTAATAGTAATAGTAATATTTATAGTTATAGTTATTGTAATAGTAATAGTCATAGTCATAGTCATAGTCAAACACATAGTCATAGTCATTGTAATAGTAATAGTGATAGTAACAGTAATAGTAATAGTAATAGTAATAGTAATTGTAATTGTAATTGTAATAGTTACAGTTATAGTTATGGTTATAGTAAAAGTAATAGGTATAGTAACAGGAATAGTAAAAGTAATAGTAATAGTGTTAGTAATAGTTATAGTGATAGTAATAGTAATAGTAATAATAATGGTAATAGTAAAAGTAACAGTAATAGTAATTGTTATCGTAAAAGAAATAGTAATAGTAATAGTAATAGTCATAGTCATAGTTATAGTGATAGTCATAATTATAGTGATAGTCATAGCTATGGTGATAGTAATAATAATAGTAAAATTTATAGTTATAATAATAGTGATAGTAATAGTAATATTAATAATAATAGGAATAGTAAAAGTTATTGTTATGGTAATAGTTATAGTTATAGTTATAGCAATAGTAATAGTAATAGTAATAGTAATAGTGTTAGTAATAGTAATAGTGATAGTTATAGTAATAGTAATAATAAAAGAAAAAAAAAAGAAAGGGAAAGGGGGGAGGGAGGGGGGGGGAGTAATAGTAAAATATATAAAGTAACAGTAAAAGTAATTGTAATAATAAAAGTAATAGTAATAGTAATAGTCATAGTCATAGTCATAGTTATATTGATAAATATAGTTAAAGTGATGGTAATAGTAATAGTAAAAGTTATAGTTATAATAAAAGTGATGGTAATGGTAAAAGTAATAGTAATAGTTATTGTTATAGTTATGGTTATAGTAACAGTAATAGTAATAGTAATTTTAAGTTTTGTGGGTTATTAATTTTGGTTTTGGTTTTATTAAGGGTAAAGGTATTGGTTGGTTGGTATGGTAGGGGGGTATGGTAATATTAGGTGCGCAACTAAGTTCCCGCTGTTTAGCAATAGATGGCACCAGTAGTAAGTGCTGGTCGAATGTTGTACATCTCAAGCGTCATAAACCAAGCTCAGCCGTTTTGCCAAATCAGTGATTTTGGTTTAGTGTTATATATTTTGGTTGTTTGAAGATGTCTGATTTCGTGCCAAATAATCGTCATTTGCGGGAAGTGTTGATTAACTTCTTTCATTCGAAGAAAACGGCGGCTGAAGCACATCGAGAGCTCCAAAAAGTTTACGGTGATGCTGCTCTGAGTGAAACAACGTGTCGTGATTGGTTTCGTCGCTTCAAAAACGGTGATTTCAGTGTTGATGATCGTCCGCGTGAAGGAAGGCCAAAAAACTTCGAAGACTCTGAATTGGAGGCATTGCTCGATGAGGATCCGTGTCAAACGCAAGAAGAGTTTGGTTCAGGATTAGGAGTTTCCCGCCAAGCCGTTTCTAAGCGATTGCATGCGTTGGGAATGATTCAAAAGCAAGGAACTTGGGTTCCTTACGATTTGAAGCCAAGAGATGTTGAGCGTCGTTTTTTCGTCTGTGAACAACTGCTCCAGCGGCAAAAAAGGAAGAGTTTTCTGCATCGCATTGTGACGGGTAACGAAAAATGGATTCATTACAGTAACCCAAAACGGAAACATTCATGGGGACTGCCCGGGCATGCTTCAACATCGTCGCCTAGGCCGAATATTCACACTGCGAAGGTTATGCTGTGTGTTTGGTGGGACCAAGTTGGTGTTATTTATTATGAGCTGTTGAAACCAAACGAAACCATTACCGGGGAACGGTATCGAACTCAATTGATGCGATTGAGCCGAGCACTGCACGAAAAACGGCCACAATACGAGCACAGACACGAAAAAGTGATTCTTCAGCATGACAACGCTCGACCTCACGTTGCGAAACCCGTGAAAACCTACTTGGAAACGCTCAAATGGGAAGTCCTACCCCACCCGCCATATTCTCCTGATATTGCACCGTCCGATTATTACTTGTTCCGTTCGATGGCACATGGTCTCACTGGTCAGTAATTCCACTCATATGGTGACATCTCAAAATGGCTTGATTCTTGGATAGCATCAAAGACAAAAAGTTCTATCGAAATGGTATTCACGTTCTACCAGAAAGATGGGAAAAAGTCGTAGCTAGTGATGGGCAATACTTTGAATAATTCGTTTGTAACCTTTGTTTTCAAAATAATGTTCCTTTTTCACCAAAAAAACAGCGAGAACTTAGTTGCGCACCTAATAATAGTAATAGTAATGGTAAAAGTCATAGTCATAATCATAGTTGTAGTCATAGTCATAGTCATAGTTATAGTTATAGTGATAGTAATAGTAAGAGTTATAGTTATAGTTATAGTAATAGTGATAGTTAAAGTAATAGTTATAGTAATAATAAGAAATATAGACATAGACATAGACAAAGACAAAGTAAAAATAAAAATATACATAAAAAAAATAAAAAAAAAAAAAATAAAAATAGTAAAAAATATAGAAAAAAATATAGAAATATTAAAATTAATAATAAAATATATAATAATAGTGAAAAAAAAAATTTAAAAAAAAAATACAAACAAAGAAATATAAATAGTAAAAATAAAATAAATTTAGAAAAAAAAAAAAAAATAAAAATAAAAATAATAATAATAATAAAAATTAATATAATAGTAGTAATAATAAAAATAATAATATAGTAATAGTAATAGTAATAGTAATAGTAATAGTCATAGTAATAGTAATAGTAATAGTAATAGTAATAGTAATAGTAATAGTAATAGTAATAATAATAGTAATAGTAATAGTAATAGTAATAGTCATAGTCATGAAATCAATTATAAGTCACTATAATCAGGCTTGCTGTTACAAATATAGACAAAGTTAGACTTTTTTGAAATTTAAGATTACAGCAACTGATTAGTAAAAAAATTGTAGCATTGGATCCATCTATAATATTGTTAGGCAATGCATTGCTCTAACTATCATACCGTTCAATTTGTCCTTCATTTGCCAAGAAATAAAAGTGAATTTTTGAATCTTGAAACTATTCTACAAGAAAATAACATCTTCCATATGGTGATTGTTACAGTAAAATTTAGTGTTGAAGTTGCCTAATTTTTTTAATTTGCTCGATCATAACAGTGAAACCAATGTCCAGATTCGATCCTCAAACCATTTAAATACGTTGTATATAACTACAAAAATATTTGTAGAGTGTGGACTCAAATGTATGGTTCCCAAAATTTGTTCTCATCTTCTCTCACATTTTACAAGTACGGCGCACAACGACGTAACACTTTTACGGTATAGTTAAGAGACATGTTGTATTGAATGTTCATGATTCATACATTCAAATTGCACTGTTGTTTTGCTGAGCTGACCTACTCAACCCGTTCAACACCGTGTTCAAGTTTCGAGTACAGTTTTAGTTTTTGTTTAGTTTTACTTCTTCAACTTCTAGTATTTTTAAGTTTTAATATTACATTGTCCTTTGTATTTTGAAAAAAGAGAAAGTCAACATCAAAAACAGTTTCACCTAAGACCCCTCATTACATTTTTTGCAATGGTGGAGCCGATCTTTTTGGTCACTTTCATCCATTCTTTCTTCAACTCCAGCTCGTTCTTAAACACCTTGGACGATTTTCGAACTTTGGCCTTCATTATGGCCTAAAATCTTTCCACTTGACGAATGTCTGGTGAACTTGGGGGGTCGGTGGTTTTTGGTACACTAACAACGTTATTGTGTCTGTATCAATCCAACGTCGATCCCGCATAATGGCATGATGCCAGGTCCGGCCAAAATAATGCCTCGCCTTCGTGGGACCGCAGGAAGGGCAACAGACGCTTCTGGAGGCACTTGGTGCGGTAAATTTCGCTGTTGATGGCATATGGCCTGCCAGAGCAAGTATTTTTTGGCGAATTTGTCCACTTTCTTCTTCCTTATGTCTTGCGGAACATCAAACCGTAATTTGGCAACGTGGAATTCCAGCCCCGGTATCTGCTTTGCGGCTGCCTTGATGTAGGATTTGTCATCCATAACCACACACATCGGTTTCGTTAGCCACTCTCGATACAGCTACCTTGCGCGGGATTTGGCCGCCGTGTTTTGTTGATCACGCCGGTTCTGTGCCTTGCGGACCTTGAATACACAAAGCCCAGCTCGTTTCATAGTTTGTTGAACGAACCAGGTGGAACACTTTGCCTTCAGAGCAGCGTCGCGAATCGAAAGGTTCGGATTACACTTGAAGAAATCCAACACCTTCCGGGCCTTCACAGGGTCAGCTGTCTTCGATTATCTTCCACTTCCAGCCCACCGCTCGGTCGTCGGGGACTCCTTAAACGATTTTACCACCCAGGACACAGTCGTATGGGTGATTCCCAGTTGTCTTCCGATCCATCTCATGGTCGCAGTGGGATTTTCCATGACGGCGCGCAAAATTCTCCGGCGATTTTCTTCTTGTTTCGATGATATCTCAATAACCACTGAACCGATTGTTATGAAATTTTTTTACATGTAAACAATTTCCGAACTAGTACCCAGATTTTCATCAATTTTTACCCACGGACAAAAAAGTTACACACGGATAAAAATTGTGCATTTTTTTTTTTAAATCAACATTAAACTCACTGAACAAGACTACAGAAAAGCTTACAGTGAAGTGTGTAGCGATGTCTTTTTGGAAACGGTTTTATAACTTAAATGAAAATTCATATATAAATATCGTAAAATCGAACTTTGACATGCAAAACAAATTCTCATTTAAAAATTTAAGTCAGTTATTGGCAATTTCACAAAAATATGAGCGGCGCTATCTTGAGATTGGCTCTCCTAGTGCGAAATTTTTTCCTCAAATCGAGTAAAGGCAATACTCATTTTAAACATCGGAGCGTAAAATTCCATTTCGATTATTATCTATAGCGTACCTCTGCAAGATGGACCGACTTTTTTAGGAAAAGGCTGAAAGTGTTTTTCTTAATAGGTAACAATTCAATTTTTCAATAACAAAATGTCCTATTACTTTACCGTGCGACCTTGAGAAGAACCTTTTGCACACAAGTCATTAATTTTAACTTCGTAAATAGTTGCCAATTATTGCAATTCGATAAAACTTTGGATAGAGTTATTTAATGCTACCGTTTAATGGTCTTCTTAAATTATTCCATTATAATAATTAAGACTAATACATATTACAAGGAACTTATTTTCAGGTGATCATTTTTATTACATTTTGCAAACCTTTTAATGTTCTTTTGATCTTAAATGATTAGTTAGACTACGAACGATTGTAGTAAAACAAGTTTATCATAATATCTGGAAAGTATCACCCATGCTTCAATAGCACTTCAGTTGTTCCAAACACTATAGCAAAATTGAATTTCATAAGCAAATTTACACAAAATGCTCATATTTCATTAAAAAATGTCATTTGGTGACAGAATAAACGCTGCGGATCGCATTATAAGAAAAAAAAAACATTGCCAACTGCTTGGTTGCCAATTTCAAGTCCAGAGTATTGAAATCCAAGTATTGAAAAGAATGGCACTCGTTGACGTCTCTATTTTTTTTTTTTTTTTTTTTGGCGTAGAACCACTGCGTCCACTGAGTTGAACTTTTGTGGTATACCCCTGTTTACTATTCTAATTCGCATCTTAAAGCTAGATCACCATTTGTCAAGTGACCAGCCCAAGACGCGTCTCCCAGTCAGGCAAAATTGAGTTTATAAAACCCACCACCTTTCCAGGATTTGCAGTCCAAATTTCTTTAGGCTGCATATAGCCACTGTACAGAAATTTAAGTCTGCTCTTGTACAAAGCATCACAACTGCAAAGCAGATGTTCCGAGGTTTCACGTCCCATGTTACAGAAACGACAGATATCATTCTGAACCTGACCAATGTTTTTCAAATGATATCTACTCGGGCAATGTCCGGTTACTAGGCCAGTATAGATATAAAGAACTCTCTTATTGAGCTCCAGAAGCTTTTCACTAATTGTAACATTTGGTATTATAAACCTTTTCGCTTGAACGCACTTTGTGGTGACCAACCAATTGGTCATCACCCTTTGCACTTCCCACTGCACTGCAGAATGGTTCTGGGCCAATAAACTGTGCATTTGAACCTTGTTTAGCAAGCTCGTCTGCCCTTTCATTGCCTTCAATGCCACAGTGTCCCGGAACCCAGAATAAATTTACCGAGTTCTCTTGGCACACCTTTCGCAATGAAAGAATGCATTCCCAGACAAGTTTGGATGTACATTTATAATTCTTAACGCTTGGAGTGCCGCTTGGCTGTCTGTAAAAATACAAATATTTGCATGTCTATATTTCCTCTTCAGACAAACGTTAACACATTTTATTATAGCAAAGACCTCCGCTTGGAAAACCGTTGGATAGTTTCCCATCGCCACTGAGATTTCTACCCCAGGGCCGAAGATTCCTGCTCCCGTTTTTGTTCCAATTTTTGAGCCATCTGTGAAGAATTTTATGGAGCCATGGCGAACAGTGGGACCTCCGACTTCCCAATCTATACGTGACGTTTCACATATGTTGTAAGGGATGTCATGGTTTTCCACAGGTTTCATCCAATCTCCATTCATATACATCACTGGCCCATTTTGAAAGCTTTGTGAAATGCCCAGGTGACCGACTAAGTCACCAGACAGGAAAGTTTTCAGCCGTTTAAGTCTAAGCATACTCTTTTCCGCTTCTAGTTGCACGTATTCGTGCAAAGGCAGCAGATTTAGAATTGCATTCAACGCATTTGATGGAGTGCTGCGCATCGCTCCCATTATAGCAATGGATACAAGCCGTTGAAGTTTTGTAAGCTTTTTCTGTGCAGTAGCCTCTTTTGTTTTTGGCCACCACACAAGAGAAGCATACGTTACATGGGTCTAGTTGATGCTATTGTTGGTACTCTCAAGCGAATGGCAAAGAAAGCAAGCCTTCAAAACTCCTTGAGAACTATATGACTGGGCAGTTGAACAGTCAAATAAAAGTATTACATAACTGAATTTCTGCTCCATATCAGCTGAACAGTAAGCAAAAATGTCAGAAGAACTTGAGGAGTTATATAGCCACGTAAAGACAATACCGGGTACACAGGTTCATTGCTTTGTTCCTATTTCAGAAAATCAAATTTCAGCTAAAAGGTTTTCTGATTCAAAGGATAATCCAAAGAAATTTACTTTGTATGTGAAAGATTTATAAATTAAATTTATGAAGCTACGTTAATTACTAATGCGTGAAAATGTACATATAAAAAATAAATAAAACAAAACTCTTATAAAGCAAAAACCTATGAGTTTTCAAGGTATGCAAAGTTGCTTGAAAAGACATAGTCTACACACCCACAAAGTTTCATTGGATTCTGAGAGGATGCTGCCAATCACGAGGACGAGTTGGCGTGAAATTCGTCTAATAGGGGAACTGCCCCCATATTAATCTCATTGTTCCTATATTCATCCTACGATGAATCCATCAATTAGGCAGTTGAAGGATTAGTTAGTAATGTTTGTTGTAGTTATTTAACGTAAGCAAACATTATTAGAAAACGAAACCGATCCTTCAACTGCCCAATTGTTTGATTCATCGTAGGATGAATATAGGAACAATGAGATTAATATGGGGGCAGTTTCCCTACATTTATATTGATAACCTGTTTTTGTCATTGGACAGTACTTTCAACATGTTCAATACAAGCTGTGTTGCTTGGGAAGGTAGAACCAGACATCAAAATGCTCATCAACAGATAAGGAGATTGATGAAGCCGAAAAATAAGAAACGGAAGAAGACAGCAGAAACAGAAGAAGGGAGGGAGAGAGAGTGTAAGATTTCGTACATAAAAACATTACAAAATCAATCATTTTCAACTATTCTGTTCAGATGAATTTTAAATTGTTTGAGAAAGCAAACACCCAAAATCCCCACAATCGTACGGCACTATAAAAGCACACTTTTTATTCGCAAGGCTCATAGAACAATTCAGCGACAAAACGAAGACGGAGCAAAGCAGAAGTGGAAAAGTTCAAGTGGATTTGCCATTTACAGGCTCTTTATTTCGTTACTTCGTGAGCAGCAATCAGCTTCCGCTCGTTCGCAACTTGGTTGAACGGTTCAAGTGGCATCACATCATAAACCACCTTCGCTGCTTCTCTTTCTGGAAGCAGCTGAAAGGGGCGACGCCCAGTCATTCAATCAGTCGTAGTCATTTGATTGTCACATTTAAATCAAATCAAAGACCCATTTTGCTCCAGCAGCAGTGGTGGTGAAGTGAGTGTTTTCCCCCATTGATTGTGGTCCATGAAAAAAGCACCCTTGGCAACTCGTTTAAGTCGGATCTTTAGAAACTGAGGTGAACTCAAATGAGTTAACAGTAGCGCTGACAAGGGTTGAGAGGTTAATGGTTGAAAAGTTTCTATTGGAGAAAATGTTCAATGGGTCACATTGATAGAGAGCAAAGTGCACCACATACTTCAATTGATTTAAATATTAATCTGATTGAAGTTTCGTTGAATGGATTTCCGATCGAAATGTGTCAGCTTTCAAGTGAGTAACAATTTTCCGATCAACAGCGTTTGGATGAAAAGAGGGCACATTATTGAGTTGCACACATCCAGGTAAAATGAAAGTTTTCCTTTGCACTTTGGCTCCAACTATGTTCGACGATGACAACGATGACTCCGACAACGGTGGAGCTTGCAATAAGCTCACTTATCCCTCGAGGATTCCGAAAATCAAACATTCCACCTTTTTTGTATACCTCACATGTCTTCCTCATAGGGAGAAAAAACTTTTCATGGCTCGATCGACGTTCCCTCTTTTCAAAGCAGACTGAATTGAATTCACTCAAACACACTATACACATTATTGGAAATTTAATAATGTTTTTATACATAAGGAGAGAAATCGAATATATTGAAGTGAATTGAGTTTTCTTTTCGCCTTGAGCTCCCAACTTTTTGCCTGCCTATCTGGTGCAGGATTCGGCAACGGGGATGGAATGGATGCAAAAAATTTCTGCCAGGACTTGAACTTTGCCATTCCTGGTGGCTCAACTTTGGTGCCTGGTTTTGCGGGACGGAAGAAAATATTGACTGAAGTTAAATAAAAATTCAAAATTGAGTGAAATGAAGCATCGCTCGAACTGCTCCATCATCGAGATTTGTCGATTTTCTGTCGGGTAATCCGCCTGCTTTCAGCGAGGACGTGGTTTCATCTTTGATTCTGGCAGAAGTCGAAAGAAGGTGGGAAATTTTAATAAAATAAAGATTTTTCTACATTCGTTCAAGGGGAGGTGGATTGAGGTGGGCGTGGTTTTCGGATTTATCAGAGGATGATTATTTGATTGCCGTTTCCGATTTTATTAGGATGTGGTTGAAAGTACCGCTTATTGATCTCCGCTGGATCTGGATGGGGATTATTCGTTTCCGTTCAGTGTTGTTGATAAAATAAAATGAATTTCTATTCATAACAACCTAATGATGCAACGGTATCCTATTCAAATAATCTTTGCAAATGGATGGAGTATTAAGAATCTTATGAAAAATGTTGATCCCTAAGTTCCAATATAACTTTTCATCCTTTTTAATCTTGTATAGTAGGCGTTTTGTTGGTTCTTAACTTGATGTTCTATCGAAGGAGTGTTGTTAATATCAATGCCTGTAATTGAATATTGTGTTACCGGGAAAGTCGAGAGAATATAAAACCCAGAAGATCTTCGTTACCGGACCGGGATTACAAGGCTCTCTAGGCTATCTAAGATCCTACAAGGCTAGTCCGTTAAAACTTACGACCATGTCAAGAGCGTTTAGGTTTTAAACACAAAATGTTTACCCGAATGTTTCACGAACTAAACTTGAGGAAAGTAGTATTCTGTTAAAAAGGGTGTTCTAAATTATCCAAGAACTCCCTGATATAAAGGTCTTTGTATCTATCAGTTAAACCATGAATCTTTTGGTAGTTTATGGGAACGGTAAAAATTTCTGGAGATTTATAGATCTAATTTTGAACAGGTATTAAGTTGAAAGGTTATTCTGTATAATTCATGATCTCCATGTTTATAAGATTTCAGAGTTACACTCGTACAGTTCAAATTGATGTAACTTGCTTCGTTACACCTCCAAGTATATGTTCTAATCCATGAAATAACAACATAACACTAGATACGCTTGAAAATTTTTAATACTATGATACTTCAGGGAAATCTTGGATGATAAAATCCACCAATTCAACCCATTATTTTATTAACCTTTGATCTTTGACGCTTTAAGAACATCAACTAATCTCTGATGTAGAAGGAGATGTTCGCTCATCGCCATGATGCACCAAGAGTGGACAGTAATGTTTGCAAGAATGAGAGATATTAAGCGAAAGTGTTGAAATTTCCGTCAGTGTACTGCAGGTTGGAAATAGAATAGAAGTATTGAAAATTGAGCGAAAGAGCAACAGCAAGAGGTAAAGTAGTACTCGAACCAAGGACGTTACCTTTGCCAAACATCCTACTGCGGGGTAGGTCAAGGCAGGAACGGATCCGCCACCTTGACTGGCAAAAGTAACGTGTTAGATCGCGCTGATGTACCACTGATAGCTTGTGATAGTTTCTAGCGGTAGTTTGTACACACTCTGTTTTGATGCGTTCATGGTAGAGCAACCTCTCTCCATTTGGGTTTGTTTTGATACACAACGTCTGATATTTACTCAAATTTTTTTCTCGTCATCTCTAACGTAGAGACCTCGGAGAGAAAGGCCGTCAAGCGTTGTGATACTGGTCCCCACCAGTATGGATTAATGGTTACCACCACTAATCTCTGTTTAAGATAATAGATCTTAAGATGATTATTCCGGCGGATACTTGGCTGACCATGGACGAAGAAAATATTTTAGCCCAATCTTTTTTAGAAAATTTATCGGAAACTCCAGTATTATATACCAAATCGATATACCCACATCATTGGTTACGCGTGTGGATTTTAATACCTTTACAACTTTTCTTTCAGTGTAGATTTTGAATTAATTCACGGATCGCTAAAACGTTTCACTTAAAGTTCTGTCCAGTTAGAATCCGGAATCACTTATTGTGTTGCAGCGGCACGGAAAGTGACCGCTGCGAGAATTATTTTACAGCGGTTTGTTTACCTAGGTGCCCACTTTCTGTGGAATAAATTTCACAGTGCTTCGTGCAGTGAGTCAAAACTTATTCCAGATGGAAGCCGAGAGGAGAGAAATTCTGGACACCCACGTTGATAATCCAACGTGGTCCGCAAAAAAATCGCACAAACTGTGAAAATCGCCAAATCAACCGTGTATGATGTGCTCAAACGTTTCAGAAGGCGAAAAAGCGAGGGTTGGATAGAGTGCCTCAAGGTAAGCGTCGTAGTGGAACATATGACCGCAAGCTGAACCAGAAGGTGATGAGAACTGTCAGAACAAACCCTGGACTATCAGATAATGAAATCGCACAAAAATACGCTGCTGCTCGCAGTACCGTTCGAAAAATTTGTTTGTGAGGAGGATATCGTTCTTTTTTTTTTTAATCGTTTATTTGTACAGGCTCCATCGAATCAACTTTACAGAGCCAAATTTTCATATTTATATACATCATTTATCTTAAAACTAAAGTTAGGATGATAGAGCCGATTACTCGCGGCCGTCTCGAGGTTAATAGGAATTACAAATTACGGATGGGAAGGAGGGTGAGAATTTAAAGTATGGTTTACATAACACATTAAATTTAAATTCTAAATTATCTAAAAACTTATAACTATACAATTTATGGTTTATTTTTGACTTGAAAATTCTTTGAAAAAGAAAAAAACACACACACACAGATTAAAAAAAAACTTATAGTAAACATACAGGTTAAACTAACTACAATCTAAGGCTAATGTTAGTCAAAAACACATAAATGAGTTTCATGTACTCCAAATCACGTACAGCCAAAATATCTCGAATTGTCACATTGGGTTGTCTACCTCGAGCCCGAAGGGAATCATAAAGCTCAGATCTAACTCCACGATGTTCAGCACATGACCAAATAACGTGATCTGCGTCCTGATAGCCTTGTCCACACTCGCAGAGATTGCTGTCGCTCAGCCCAACCCGGTATAAATGAGCGTTCAAAGAATAATGATTGGACATGAGGCGAGACATTACACGAATGAAGTCTCGACCCACATCCATCCCCCTAAACCAGGATTTCTTCGACACCTTTGGGATGATAGAACGTTGCCATCGCTCCAAATCTCCTTTACTCCATTTATACTGCCAGCTGACGAGTGACTGTTGATGAAAAATAGGAAAAAATTCGTTGAAGGCACCTTTGCAAGCGAGTCCGCTTTCTCATTGCCCGGAATTGAACAATGAGATGGGACCCATACAAAGGTGATGATAAAATAACGCGAAGATAAAGCACTTGCTCCTGTATTTTCATGAGAAAATACGAGGAGTGCTTTACCGGCCTCAATGAGCGAATAGTCTCTATAGAACTGAGACTATCCGTGAAAATGAAGTACTGATCCGGTGTTAATGAGGCAACCATTTCTAGCGTAAAGTGTATTATACGGAACAAGGAGCTTGAAGTTTACGATTGACGCTATAAATTTCATTAAATATACCAAAGCCTGCTGACTCCTCTATTAAAGAACCGTCAGTGAAGAACGATTTAGTGGAATCAACTTGGCCAAACTTTGCAGCAAATATTACCGGAGATATCGTTCTTATCGAACCAGCAAGCAACCAAACAAAACGTTAAGGCAAAGTTTCGTCACCAAAACTCGAGCTCGTCAATTTTACCAGCAGGTTTTGACGAAGTACCAACGATGCCTGCTCATCAACGATGAAACCTACGTCAAAATGGATTCCTGGCCAAACATTCTACATGGCGACGGCACGAGGAGATGCTCCTGCGAAGTTTAAGTTTGCTTTTATGGATAAATTTGCCAAGAAACTGATGATTTGGCAAGGGATATACAGTTGCGGAGCAAAGTGTTCGTGACGAATAAGACGATGGACTCGAAGCTGTACAAGGAAGAATGTCTCAAAAACCGCGTACTACCTTTCATTAAAGCCCATAAAGGTCCCATGAAGTTTTGGCCAGATTTGGCGAGTTGCCACTACAGCCGGGAAGTCATCCAGTGGTATCGCGATACTAAAATATAAAAATATAAATCCACCCAACTGCCCGCAGTTCCGGCCCATCGAGAGATTTTGGGCAATAATGAAGCGGAAGCTCAAGAAAAGTGGAAAACGGCTTGGGACGCGACTCAGATGACCAAATTGGTGAACAAATGTGCCAAGGAAGTTGACTCCGGAGGTGTGCAGCGTTAAATGGGAGGAATAAAGAAGAAAGTGCGAATTTTCATTAGAAAAAAAAAGAAATTATTTGTATTGATATTTTTCCTTCACGAACAGTGAATTACATTTGTTTTGATGTATTACACTTTTTTGTACGTCAACCCGTTACCGAGATACAGATGATTTTATTGTTCCGGATTCTAAATGGACATAGCTTTATATGACAGTTGAAACTCTCCACTTTATTTCGTGGTACAACATGTTTACATTCAACTTGTTACATTCAGTAAAATGGCGTCGAATCAGGTGGAAGTGTGGTACGCGATCTTGCCAAGAAACTAAAACTACCGCAAACTAGTTCGACTCTCCAGCTCTGTTTTGGCCTGATTTGGCCTCTTGTCACTATGAAAAATCCGTCCTGGAATGGTATAAGGAACAAGAGGTCAAATACGTGCCAAAAACAGCCAATCCATCAAACCGTACAGAACTTCGCCCAATAGAGAAGACTGAGCTCTAGTTAAGCGGTAACTAAGAAGATAGCGAATGGTACCGATGAGTTCAAGAGAAGATGGAGAATCGTTACGACGAGCTACCTGAGGATACCGTACGGAACCTGATGGCAAGTGTACCACAGAAAGTTTGACAACTTTACAGAAAAAAGGATTAAAATCATGTTTAGGATCGGATACAATGTACTACAGAAACCAACATTAGATTAGGTCAACTAGCTATAAAAGGTTTCTCACCAAGACATTTGAATTTAATCAGCTGTGTATTCCAACTGGATTTTAATATGTATCTGCAATAGAATTAAGTCAGTCCGGAACAAAAGCTAAAGAAAGGCAGACTATAGGCTATATTTAAGTTTGTCCTGATTTCCTTCCTGATTTCTTCGGTGCATCTAAAAAATAAAGTTAGTTTCCCAGTGAGTTGCTAGAAAAAGTAGGTTCTTACCGAACCCCAACCTGCCACTTCCGAGCCATTGAACCAACAATCTTAATCAACTTTTTCTAATGTAGATATAAGTCTATTTTTGTGAAATAAACAATCGATTTTGTTGAATTATGTGTATTTTTTTGTTTTTGCTGCTATTATTTTGGTGTTCGAAATTCAACGTGGACAGGTTTTATTATAATGTGCAATAAAACTCTTTGGACACGTAAAGGATGGCACGGCCAAAACTTGGTGAACTTAACTATGACGTAGTTTTTTTAATCGTGCATTTAAAAAACATAAACACCCCTCTTTTTTTAGGTGTATGCGTATGAAATCTTGACTTTATTTTAATTTTGCCATTTTCTTTTCAGTTGTCAAAATGGCCGCCATTTTGACAACTTAATAGAAAATGGCAAAAACAAAATAAAGTCAACATTCCATAACAAGAAAAAACAAGAAGAGCAGCGAATCCATATTTTGCACGCGCATAAGCAAAATCCAAATTATTCCCACGTCGACTTGGCAATATCAATTAATATTGCCAAATCAACCATGAAGAATGTTATAAAAGTGTTTGTAGAACGTCTGACGACTGCCATAAATCCGTGATTAGGAGGAACCAGAAACCAAGAAGTCGCAGCGACCAGAAGAATAGTGGCCAGCATTTTCAAACGCAATCCCAACCTTTCCATCAGAGATATCGGAAACAAATTGGAAAAGTCCCACACAACAGTATAAAGAGCAAAGAAACGAGCCGGACTGTCAACATATAAGGTTACAGTAACACCATATCGAGATGATAAGCAAAACACAACAGCCAAGGCCAAGCTTGATTGCGTCGTAATGGACGATGAAACAAACATAGGCTGATTTCAAGCAGCTCCCAGGTCAAGAGTTTTATACGGCTACCGGAAAAGGAAAGCTTCAAGATTAGTTTAAGCAAAAAAAAATCAAAGTTCCCGAGAAATACATAATTTAGCAGGCGATTTGCACATGTGTCCTATAAAGCGGATGTTTCGTGATAACTGGCACTGTCAACCAAGATATTTATGTAAAGGAATGCTTCGTACTGTTTTGGTCAGACCTAGCTTCTTGCCACTACGGAAAAATGGTTCTGGAATGGTATACCGCCAACAGTATGCAAATCGTATCCAAGGAGAAAAACCCTCCAAACTTGACTGCGCCCAATTGAAAAATATTGGGCAATCGTATAGAGAAACCTCAAGAGAACTAAAAAAACCTTTGGAAGTGAAAAACAGTTCAAGGCAAATTGGCGTTAAGCATCAAAAAAGGTGGATATAACAACGGTACAAAACTTGATAGAAGGTATAAAACGTAAAACTCGACAGTTAGCATTTGGAAAATCTTAAGACTAATTAAATAATTTTCCTGTGTTTTGTAGACGATGAACTTCAAAAAGAAATAAAGATTGATCATTTATATAATAAACTAAACAGTGTGCACTTACTCCTGTTTGACCAATTTTTGACCGTCCCACACTTTATTTATTGTTTCCATAACAAAAATCAGATAATTGTTAACACTTTCAGATCTTAACGCCTTTACTCTAGGCTCCCCTAAAATACCTTTTTTTTATATACAATATATGATGAAATTCAATCAGACGAATGTAAAAAAAAAAAAAAGGAGTGGTAAGTCAACGATAATAGATCACTTGGTACGTTTGTAGAACTTAAATCGTATACTTTAAGGATTTTAGGGAACACCAAACCTATCCGTTCAATTCAAAATTAAATTTATGTTGTTCTAATAAACTTCCTTGAATATGATCTAAACCTACAAACAAACAATCTAACACTCAATACGCTTCTAAATCCTCAGTCATCACTACAATGTAGCTTATGGATGAGAAGAACTTCCGTATAATCCAATATTTCGTTAAACATAGCAAATCCATAAACAACCAGTACATCTCTTGTTAGGCTTCCAGATTTTAAAACATTTACACCAGGGAGTTCTTGGCAGCCCCATAACATTCGATCCATCCGACTTTATTGAATGATCCTCTGAAAAAACGAATGGAATCCATATAAAGACTGACTAATAGCGAATTCGTTTTTGTTCAGTTCCAACCTAGTTTCGCACCAGTTCCAACCTAACTGCAGTCAAAACGTTTTTTTATTCGCTCAGTTTCAACCCAGGTTGGCACTGGGTTGAACTTTTTTGACGATGGGTTCACACCGAACTTTTTTCCAGTTTCAACCTGAGTTCACCAATACAACTGTATTCAAGCTGTCAAATTGTGTGTTGTGTTTTGAAAGTGGAATATGAGAGAAAATTTAAAATGGTGTGGGAAGGAATTATTTGTGAATGAGTGATTCGATCGGTTGGGAAATTTTGGGAAAAAAAAAAAAATATTTGTGGTTGGGGGGGGGGGGGGGGGGGGGGTTTTAGTGGGGGGTTTTTTATTTTTTTGTGGGGGGGTTTTTTTTGGGGGGTGTGTTGTGTGGGGGGGGCGGGGGGGTGGGTTTTGTTGGGATGGAGTACACTGAGCCAAGAAATATAGCAAAAACCATAATAATACCTTATGATTTTTTGCTATAAGAACTCTTTGTAATCTTTCCTCGATTATCTTATGATTTATTTGCTGTTTGAACCAGAATGAATTTCAACAACCAACCTTATGAAAAACGCAAAGACCATGGAGAAATTCATAGGTGAACCTTATGAAAAGCATATGCGTTCACATAAGAAAATCATACATCGTTCAATATGAATTTTATGTAGCTTGTGCTCCCTCACGGGCTCGGGATAATGATTTCTGAAGCATTTTGCAAATAGGACATAGGATTTATTATGTATGCATTAAAACAAATGTAATTGATCACCTAAACATATATGACCTAAAGGTCTTAACACGTCTTAACAATTATTTAAACTACTCAATATTCAATATTCCGCACGATGTGTTGGTGGCGGTAGGTTTTGGATTTTAGAAACATTCGATTGAGTTAGATGTTTCAACAGTTGACCAATTCGATTGTCGATTTTGTTCGGTAGCTGTCGGTAGACGGGTGGTGGATCTGATTGGACTCGTTTCCGGTTCTGGTAGTCTATTCAAATCTATAGCTTTTCCAAAGCGACTTGACATCGATTCGATCCTGCGGAAGTGTATCTGAAATTGGACAGAGTTGAGGAAAAACTCCTCCGAACCGAAATGACTTATAATTCTTACCTCCTTGCAAGCAACATATCGTTCTGAAGTCTCTCAAACCGAGCAACTTCTTGAATTGCATTCAATTATCATTCCTTTATTATATCGTTACGCTAAACAGACGAAATCGGTAGGTCGTATTCCTTTCGGTGCTTGGTATTGTAGTTGTAGTACTGTATCTTGGATGTTCCCGGATCTGTTCGACAGTTTACAGAACTTGGAATCGTAATCGACTACTTTGAAGGGCTGCCTCTCGGCTGTGTTTAATTGAGGAGTCTTCTTGGTTGATCCACCAACTTTACCGCCGGTTTTCGGGACGATTCCAGAATGGAGTGATCCATGACTGTGCTTGTGGGAAATGAGAGCAGCCTTTTTCTTTTTTTACGCATTGTTCTTATGCTTCTGCATTTTTATGAGCTTCACCAACATCCTGGAGGCAATGTGTGTATTCCGGTAGTCTGCTTGCAATTCCCTTAGCTACTTCTGCTTCAAGTTTTTCTACTTCGCTTGCTTCAGCTTACCCACATTCGCCAGTTCCTTCTGTGCTACATTCGCCACCAACTGTTTTGATTGTTGTCGGACCTGTATGTTAGATGGTTGAATCGACAAAATTGTTATCAAATAAAACACTCTCGCCAAACGAGAACTTACCTGTTCCAGCCGTGTTTTGCGCGGCTTTTCATTTTCGGCCTTTTGGACACTTTCGAGACAAACCGATTTTTACTACTGAAGAATAGTAGTGTTGATGCTTGATGCTTGAGAGCTGTTGATGCCAGCTCTGAATTCATAAGGTGTGCCTAATGAGTTTTTCACATCAAAACTAGTGACGAAAAACATAACTCATATCTTATGAAAATTACTCGCACGTAACTTCTATGAAATTTATAAGGTGCTTGAATGAATCTCATAATAGTGCATCCAAATATCATAAGATACTTAATGAAAATGAAAATTGATCGTTCTTCTATATTTCATAAGGTTAAACTTATGATTATCCTAAGGTAATTTGGTTGAGTGTACATATCACATCGTTATCCTTCAGAGAGGATATCCGTGGAATATATCTGAAAGGATTTAAATGATTTTGACGTCAACTTGATGAAAGCTTGGATTTTACGCCCCGGAAGAGACACATACTCGGAAGTACGATTCTACTCATGAAATTGAAGCATTTTATATTATAATATTAAATTATTAACGTACCTCTTAGTTTTTGGAAGTTTTCGCTATCCAGTTTAACCTTCAGTTCTTCCATATTCTTCGCGTTTTCGTGGAATGGATTACGCGAAGTTTTTCTATTCTTCGAACCACGCACTTTCAAATAAACAAAGCGAGCCAGGAAAATGCTAAGTTATTGTTTACCCATTAATGGGTAGAAAAATACCCATCGTATGATCTCTCATTAAAAATAAAAAATGGGTATTTAGTATGCATTATTTTGATTTTTAAAGTACCCATTTTTTGACAGTTCCATATACTATCGAAAAATGGGTACATATTTACCCATTAATGGGTACTGGCCGGTTACAGTGTACGTCTGTCTCATAACCTGCTAGTAGACGAGTTGGTGATCGTAGCAATCGACATGGCTTGGTTGATTGTTTTCGAGAGCGGATGGGTAAAACGATGGAGCGGGTTGAGGAAATTGACGTTTGCAGCAAATCGTCAACTGGCCTATTTAATTTCGCCTTCGCACACATGCACAGAATCGCACTCATAGAATATTGTTAGTTTATGTACAGAGTGAGGAGCTGAAGAAAACATTTTTTTAATCGGAAAGCAATCTGCATACGTTTAAGAAGTCCCTGCAATTGGGAACTTTATTCCACGGCTATGAAATTTTCTGAGCCTAATGCTCGTTGCTGAAGGTATGTTCCGATAAACCAGACGTAAGCAGAGGGATTAATGTCTAAATATTGGCAGTTCTAATTATGGATTACATACAGCTTCATCAAATGTCTCAGGAGCTGACTAAACTGCTTAAAACCCGTCCCGTTCCATATTTAATATTATTTTACTCCCGCCGGTGGTAAAACCTAGCTACAGACATTTTTCGCGAAAGGGACTCTTGTAAACAAACACTGCAATCGTTGATTTCATATTTATATATTTCCATTTCAAATATATTTCCAATCGCGCAAAACAAAAAATTGCAAATCGATCATTACAATGTTGGTTTCCCTTGTGGTTTCCTTCCCCTTTCGCGAAGTGCTCTGTAACTGCAAATTCGTTGTTTTCCTTCACACTGAAAAAAGTTCTTTTATTTGCGTTCAATAAATAGATTACAAAGTAATTTGTTTGTTTCTAGTTCCGGCGTCATTTCCGAATTAATAAAAGCACAGCGGAGATGATTACTGCAGGCTACGTGGACCCTGAATTCCATCATTACAACACCAGAACTCGACGAATAAGTGCTCCAGATAATGATCAAATCCGGGCGTTTCTATGGTAACTGTTCTGTGGCTAGACCGAGGGACACGCAAGAACTTTTAAGTACACGACACACCTGTTGAAAGTATTAAATACGTATAAGTATAATTATACTTTGAATACGGCTACTTTAAGTAGAACGATACCTATTGAAGACTTTAAATACACATTATTATCAATTAAATACTTTGAGTGCTATGAAATACATTTTCAATACAAATTGATTGCTATAAGTACACCAACATACATGTTGAGTACAGTAGAGAAATTGAAATACTTTTAAGTACTTATTGTTTATTTTGATAACAACTTTAGATGTAGATAATCCAAATACTTTTTTTATTACAATTTAATGCTTCAAATACTATAAAAAACATGTTTAATATTACAATCCTTTGAATGTAATGAGTACATTGACGCATTGAATCCAATTCAATACTTGCGAGTACCATTATAGGTATCAACTTGACTATGATTGTCCACCAACGGATGCTATTCCGTTATTGCCAGATCCAACAGATTCATCGCTTTTTCTGCCTGTTTAGGTAATATAAATTTTTGTCTGGGCGGCGGCATGTCCCCCTTTTCTGTGGACATCCCGTAAATAGAGATCCAATCGGAGGGGCGGCACATCATAGCATAAGTAACTGATATTGATTCTATTGATTCCAACACTCATTGATTTGCTACTAACCGGAGGAGACTTGATCCTATACCTTTATCCTATTTTCGATTAGTAATAACAAACGAATGCAAGCAAGACGACGACGAGATAATTTTTGACAGCGAGCGAAAGATAATCCAGGTGGTCTCACACACACTACCATACAATCTGA